>VDFB02355410.1:0-21861 GCA_007258455.2 Sequoia sempervirens | reverse complement strand
TTCTACTTCTTAATATATAATAAGGTTATATCTTAACTCCTCATTTTTGTAGTCAGAAGGGACTAAAAGAAAAAGGAAAACAAACTTTTACAAGATAATGAATCTGCCATTAGCTGCCCAACAAAAGGTCTGGGAAAGACATTTGAATTTTTATTTTCAGAATGTGACGAGTTCATAGAATAGGCGTAGAATTGAGTTTGTTTTTTTGAATATCAATTTTTAGTTTAAGTGAAGATTATTTTCTTTATTTTTTATGTTATGTCTACAAAAAATATTTTTCTTCAGAGTGCTAGGATATGTAGTGGCTTATTAGACAATTTTCACAGAGAGCACTTTCTGAAAGAGCTAACATTGTGTATTAGCGAGTTCTTAAGAACGGACTACTTTTTCTCTATCAATGTATTCATTTCTTATATATATAGAGCTGTATAACTTTTACCTTTTGTATTCTTCATGTGTTTTGAGACATCTCATATATATCTTATTTGGTCTCTTGAAGCATTCATAAAATGATTTTCATTTTTTCCTTTTAAGATTCTAAATTATTCTCACTTTTGGTTGGCTGGGGGTTCAAGGAGGACGGCACCTGGGATTGTTAAAAACTTCAAGCTCAGCACGATAAATTCAGAAACATTTAACTATACAGTAAACAATGGTGGAGCTTGACAGGGCTATTGATGCACAAACTGAATTGGATGAAACTCATTTTACATCTGGAGTTGAGCAAGTGTTACCCCAAGTTCAGGATGAATGGATTGGGAAAGATTTGGTTGGAGGAGTAGAAATGGAGATTGAAGCTTCCCAGGGACAGGAAGAAATTCACCTCATTGATAATTCAAGGAATATTACTTTAGAACAAAGCAGTGGAAGCATGATCAATAGTAGGAGAGAAGAAGACAATGAAACTGTTAATGTGCATGATGCACAAACAGGTTCTTTAATGCGCCCAATTAACAAACGGATCATGACAACAGATAATGACAGCCACTCAATGCAGCAGCCCAATGCTGATGTTCATGAGGGGTCTGAAAATGTTGGGAATTTTGATGGTTTGAAAGAGACTCAGTCTACAAGTGCAAAGGATTTAAAGATAATCCAATCAGGTCGCAGGGAAGCTTCAAGGTTAGCTATGGCACATCTTGTGGATGATTCAAGATTAACTCGAACAGGAGTTGTGGTTGATTCAAGGGTTAATCAACAGGATCAGCGAGATAATTCAAGGCTTGTCCAGCTAGAGTATGAAGGTGGCTGCAAGACACTTTTGCAAGAAAGCAGGGAAGATATGAGGGAAATTCATTCAGAAAGCATGGACGAGTTGAGAATGATTCAGCATGAAGAACAGAACTTGAGTCCAGGCCAAACAGAGGAAACTTGCCCCTCAGACTTGGCACTGAGCCAAGACACAGGTGATGGTGCTGAAGCATTTTATCGAATGAACCCTGACTTCACAAATGGAACATCACGTTTTTTACCTTCATATTCAATGGAAGATGGCGATGGCACAGATGAAGAACAAACAGCATTTGTTAGAGAACTGGAAAATTTCTTTAAGGAAAGGAATATGGAGTTCAAGCCACCTAAATTTTATGGGGAAAATCTGAATTGTCTCAAGTGAATTTCTCTACTTAACTCATTTTATTTGTGACATTTATTAGAATATTTCCACAACAGACAGATTAATAGTACTGAATAAGAACACAAGACTGACCTATGCAACATTGTATTATCATATTGTAGACTTTGGAGGGCGGTCACAAAGCTTGGAGGGTATGAACAGGTAGTTCAGGCATCTTATTAGCATGCCTGATACCATTACTTTTTGATTTTAATTTTCTGTTTGGAGCTCTGTTTTCTGGAATCCTTGTTCGGAATTTTGTTCTTTTCACAGAAAGCTAGATACAGAATTAATATTGAGCAGTTGCTGTTTACTTTTAGGTGACATCATGCAAATTATGGCGTCAAGTGGGCGAGTCATTCAAGCCTCCAAAGTAAGAAATGCCTTTGCATAGTTCTGTTCGATTTTTCTTTGTGTATTGGGTAACCTGCATTAACAGTATCTTCGTACCCTATGGGTTGCATCACTGCCATATTTTGGTCATTAGAATATTGGGTTGCTTATTTTATTTAGTTGCTTTGTGACAAAGTATTGTAATAAGCAATTAGATTATATGTTTGGTTACTTTTTTTTACTTGCAAAATGTATGAAATTGAGGAGAATAAAATTTTACATGTGTTATGTCAAGTGTCATTACACAGTACTTATTCTGTTTTTGGATTATTTTATTTTGATCAGACAGCTGGATTAAGCTTTCAAAATTTTTCTCTAAATTCTGTGTTTCCAAAAAAGGTTCTCTTCAACTTAATAACATCTGAAAATGCCCCCCTAAATATAACTTTTATTGCATTTCCAGCATTAGTTTTTAATGTAAGCTGATAGAGGACAGGTGGATTTATCTTTCCTATGTTTCTCCGATAGCTGTAATGTTAATGATTCCTTTCTTTTTAATTTTTACAAGTTACCATTGTTATTGTTTTACTCATAGAAGCAGAAATTGCCAAAAACGCCTGATTAATCGCCAAAATCGCGAATTGCCATAGTTGGCGATTTTTCCCCTGAAAAAATCACGTTTTTATTTATTTTTATATTGTTAACGACAGGGGTATCCCCGCAATCCAGCCCAATGTCCGAAGGGGCGAGATAAGGCCAGACTAGTCCCCTGCGGGGGGACCCAACAGCCCGCAAGCCAGTCCCAACCGGGTAAAACTGGGAGCGGAGTCGAACCCGAAACCAATGGGGAGCAAACCCATGGCCCAAGCCAACTCCGCTACCCATGTGGGCTGTTTTTAAATAAAATTGTGGTCAATGTTTATTGACTGATTTTTTTTGTTTAGATGCATTAAAATTGTGTTAAAAATCTGTTTAAATCACGCTGTATGATTTTCTGCTATTATTTGGAATTTTTAAATCTGTTTTTCTTCATGATTAGGGTTTCCATGAATTTTAATCCATTTTTCTGTGATCTTCACCAAAAATCCATTTGCATGTTTATTGTAAATCGAGGACTAATTTTCTACCATTGGTTACAGTTTTTAATTATTCTAATTTGAATTTGAACCGATTTTATCTTGTCAAAGGAATTATAAACTTTGGGACCTAAGTCACAAGATTCGCCAAAGATTATCCATGAGATTCGAAATCTGGCGAATTTAAACAAAACCCCAAAAATTCGTTTATGTTCGCCTTAAAATTCGTTGGGAAAAATGGGTCAGTTTTTTTTATCAAAACATATGGAAAAACCAGGCTTCGTTTGAGGTGATAGATAACTCTTAATCCTTTGGCAGTGAGTATTTTCTGGATAAGCATGGCTGGATAAACAGAACCGATCTTCTGTGCTCTGTGTATCTTTTGGGCAGCGAGTATTTTCTATCCAAAGACCAGATTTTTGCCATGGCACTTGGCTTAGAGGCGACCGGGCCTCCCTTTCTATGGGTGCTGCGCTTCCCTCGATTTTCTTGCCACAACAGCCGAGACTTCTCCTACCAGAAAAGTAACGCATCGGCGTTATTGCCCAAGGGCTTTGAATCTCGAACACGGGAGAGAGGGGTTGTATTCAATCGAATTATAGTTATAGTATTAAAATTAAAAAATTTAAATGTATTTCTATTTTTATATTCTTAATTTATATAAGGCAAATTAAATGTATTTATATTTATTATTTTATGTTTTAAATCATGTCCATTTGTTATTTAATTTTGTTTTTTATTCATAATGTTAAAATTTAATATTTTAAAATAAATAAATTAAATGTTTATTATTTAATATATAATATAATTTATTTATTATTTATATATTAATAATATTTAAAATTTATATTATATTTTTTAAAATATGATTTATTTTGCTTTGTGTTTAGCTTTATAAATATATTTAAACATATTAGTATATTAATATTATTTTTTTACTTATTTTAAGTTTATTATTTATATTTAAAAAAATCAAAATTGTATAAGGCGAATTTAATCCAAATTTTATACTTTTTGAATATTTTCCTTGTCGAACTTCATCCGAATTTCAATGTTGCCGAACACGAATTTGAATTTGAACCTCGTGACTTAGCTTGGGACTTTGGCAGGTTAATGTTTTGAAACCTTGCACCTTGAATAATTTATAAGTATTTAAAAAATAAATTATTTTTTATATATTATATAAATTATAAATATTTTAATATTTTAATATGTATTTGCAAATTATAAATATTTTTAATATATATATATATATATACACACACAAATTATGAAGTTATATTTTGATTTTTATAAAATATTATGTTTTTCTTTATAAAGTAAAGGAATTTTTAAGTTAATTAAAATAAAAGTTGTTTAATTTGAATAGATAATTAATTATTATTTTTAATATTTTAAAAATTAATTTAATGACTTTTTAAATTATAAATTTAAATATTTTCTAATTAATTAATTTTGATATAATTAATATAATGATATGATTTTAATAATATTATTAATAATTATATATTAAAAACTAATATATGAATTTGTATTCATATTTGAGGCCCCAAACTCATATCCGTTCTCATATGAGGACTAGCAATTTATTTTTTGTTTAAAGTTATTTCACCTTGTTTGGAAACTTCTAGTGGCATCTGTCGATATTCATTTTTTAGGTTAATTATTAGCTATTTAGAGTTTAGTCTTTGTGCCATTGAATAAATTTCATGTGAAGTATAATCTTGGAATTTAAATTTGTTTAGGGTTTTATCGACTTCAAATGTTTTTTTTTGTAGGTTAAGTGTTAGGATTTTAGGATCTTATCTGTTTCTAATATTATAACTGAAAGTCATAATGATTTTTTTATATTAACATTATATAATTATTAATTAAAAAATGAATAAAAATTTGATAATAGTCAAATTTAAAAGTGTGAAAGTCATTTTTCAAAAGGTTTGGAGGAGTCTTGAAGCTTTGTTTGAAGGGGTTAAACTATGAAAAATAACAATTGCCCATTAAGGTTTGTGTCGATTCAGAAGCTTTAATTTGGGCTTGGTGGGGGTTCCACCCCTTACCCAGCCTTGTATTGTGACAGGGAGCGTGCCTGGGGTGTTGCTACCCCTCGACCCCACTGGGGGTGTTTACTTCCTCATGGATCTGTGAAGTTTTTAGAGATAATTTATCTCTATTCTGTTTAGCTCTCTATATATGCATGCCTTAGCTGAATGAAGGTGAGGGGAAAACAGTGGATGATTAACCACAGTATAGGATGGATGCACTTATTTCTGGTCTTTACACCATACATTTTGCTTGTTCTATTTTATTGTAAATTCTATTTGATTGCATATCTAAGGCCTTTGCTAAGTAACATTGTTATCATATGACGTATACCTTTTTGTGTGTTGAATTATTAATTTGATGTTTCCTTAATGTTGGCATCACAATACAATGAATCAATAATAAGTTATAACACTCTTCAAGCATTCCTGTAGCATGAACCTTTATACCCTAATTTTAATTGATATATTTATATGTATCTGTTGTTTTTGAACCCACATCCTCTGCTGTATATCCCTAATTATCAGTCACACTAAAAGTATGACTCTGTTGAGCAATTTACTTTGTGTTGCCAGGAGGGCATTTGTTGGGGATGTCAGTATATATTTTAGGGAAATTCATTTTTCAACAGTTTTAGCTATATATGACTTCAAGATTCACATTTAGGCATTAACACAATCTATGTTTCTTGGAGATTCTGGGACGGGGACAGCAGGTGACAAGAATTAAAAAAGAGGGAAAATGTATAGAATATAGGGAATTTCAATTATTCATATATAAGGCATTCGTGATATACATTATAGAACCATATTACATAACATTAGAGCCGAATTGAGAATTCATGAGAGAGATGAAACACAAATTAACAATATTTCATTGCTTTAATTGTTAATATGTATATATATCATATAAAAATTACAACATAATGCCCAAAGGCTACTAAAAAATGACAAAAAAGAGTGAGAAATAGAAAATTATCAATTATGAGATTAAGTGACACCTGCATCAGTAATATACATTCTTAAATTTGTTGACAACATAACTGGCTATCTGTCCCTGGGATGGTCGAGGGAAGTCTAGTGGTCCTTTGGACAGTTGGGGAAAGTCTAGTCATCCCTTGCTGTTTGTGAGCATATGGGAAATTCAAATGTCTCCTAAAATAAGTCTTGTAGGGGATGGCCCTGGGTATGTTTCCTACCTGTCCCTGCCTTCCTGAATCTTACCTGGTGTGGGAATGGGTGGGAATACCCATGGGATATGTCCCTGTGGAACATAGTATATAAGTATAACTTATCAGATTCAAGATTCAAGTATAGTAGCAATTGAAAAAAGAATCCCTTTGTTTTCATTAGGACAAAAGGCCCCAAGACTGCAAAATGAAAAAAAAGCCACTCAATAGTATGATGTAGTTGGCATAAAATGTATTTGTTATGTTTTAACTTTTATCTATTCGCTTGTACCTGATTATGTAATATTTGTTTGTTGGCTTTGAGGGAGTTGTTAGGAGTTGGTTGTTAGTGGCTATGAACGGTTTTGCTTCTTTGACAACTGTCAGGTGGTTTAACTTTAAATAGGCTTCTCTCAGTCGGGGAAGGGTAGTCTGATCTTGCTAGGTGCTCCTTGGTCTACAATTTTGTACAAGCAATACTCTCAATGAAAAAAGTGATTAGTGGTGTTAAACGGGGAATTCCTGGTATAATTCTTTTTATCTCTGTCTGTCTACTTTTCAATACACAGTGATCCCATTTGGAAGTAAACAGCAGTAAGATTATAGATATAAAATTATACAGCCGTCAACAACTAGACCTCCTACAGCAATGCCTCATCTGGGCTATTAATATCAAAATCAGCCTCCAGCTCCAAGTCACTCCCAATAGCAAATTGTGGTTTATCCAATGAGAGCCCAACTTCTCCCTGCTGCACCTCCTCCACATCAATTTGTGGCTAGAGTCTGTTGATTTTGAAGTCATATACACTTACTTCATTGACAATCACTTCTTAATGCTTATCACTGGAACTTATCATCTTGATTTGTAAATAAAAAATATAATAGCAAACTGAAAAGCAAAAACAAAAAGAATGCCCAAGACCTTTGACCAAAAAGAAAACATCACCTATTTGAGCCATTGTGATTGTAGCTTACTTGGCAATGATTGATAACACACTCAATGATGAGAAATGTTTACAATAATTGATCCTTCCTTCCCATTCACAGCTGCAAGTGCAAAATGCAAAATTGTAAATTGATTCTGGTAATTATGAGTTGCAAATAGGTGGGTTGTTAATGTAGGGAGGGTTGACCCTCCTTCCCATGCCTTTCTAGAACTTTTATTTTAAACATAACAATGCTTAACAATTTTTTTAATGCAGAAAGAGGCAGAGTTTGCAGTCTGGATGTCCCTAGGATGGTCAAGGGATGTCACATATTTATTGGGGACTGCCAGATGTCCCCAGAATGCAGAGCCTCATTAGGAGGTGTTTTGGGAATGCATCCCTGAAATTCATGGGGCAAGGGAATGGTTGTGGAATGTCCCTTGCTGTACCCATGGGGATGCTATGGGGGATAAAGATGTGTGGTTTTGGGGGGACGTGTCTCCATATAAACCTGATTATTTGATCTTAAAATCAAATTGTCTGGTTTAGATTTGTGTGAAAGATTTTATGGGGTGGTACCAAATACACACATTTTAACACATTTCTAGTTCAATAGATTTATTGGTCTTTCTTTTTAAAACAAGAAGACTTTCAATGCCATGGTAGTATGAACATGCATCTCCTAACATTTAGGATTTGATGTTTCTTTGAGCTTTGGAATTTCTCCTTAATTTTTGGTGATAGCAGTTAAAAACTTATTCTAGTCGTTATTTGCCTACGAATTACATGGTTTACTACATCATTACGAGTAAAATTTTGTTAAATGAGAAATACTTATAGTTTAATGTGATAAAAATGTTTATTTTGTCTCTTTATAGTTAAAATGTTTAAGTTGTCTACAAACTTTTTGAATTATGAAGTTTCTTGCTTTATGAAGTTGTAAAGATCCTTGGATATGTCAAAGTTATGATACTAGTAAGTTCAGATAAATAATCAGTTTGTATTTTCTTTTGTACAGAACTTGCACAACAGTTTCCTGGTCATTTCGAGGTTTCTATGAGAAGGTGATGTTAGACTATATCGAAATAGCTCTATCTAGTAATTAAGTAGCTGTATTGAATTGTTTTGTGGGTGGTTTGTGTTGGAATATTTCATCTCTCTACGTGTCGCATTCTCTCTTCCCTCTCATCCACTTCCTGCCCCCCCCTCCAACCACCCACACACACACAACAAAAAAATAGAAAAACTTGCTATTTAATTTCAGTTTCCTGTTCACCTATTCACAATATTGATTTCTATTTGGCAAGACATTATTTTTATACTTATTTTGTTCCTACAATGTATAGATTTATAATATATAAATGTTTATGCCATGTTAGCTATTTGCTTTTATATATCAAACATTCCTCAATTATAAGTTTTTAAGTATGTACCAAAATGCCTTTGTTTCTATTTTTAGAAGCTAAGTACTAATTTGTGAATAGCAGAATTGCATGAAATCGACTAGATGGTTATTTCATCTAAGAAAATGTTTTGAAGCTTACATGTAGAATTATCTTGTATGTTGTGTTCCCATGTAATAGAGAGTACAATGTTAATTTAGTAGAAAATCACTCTCATTTTGCTTCAGTATACTTTATTCAATTGGTATACAAGGTTTTACTGTTTAGATGTGCTACATCCTAACCTTTCATTTGACTACTTTGTCAATCTCTATTGATTCTTTTTCATTCATTGGCCTTGCATTCATGTTTAATCTAGTTAGCGTCATTCTTGTCAATTTTGTTTGAAATATGTTGTACCCATACGAAAATTTCATATTTTGTCAACCTTATCAAGTGAAAACTTCATTTATCTACCTTTGATGTGTTTCAAAGTCTTATCTTTTTCACATCATTCTCTTGGTTGTTCTTACTAACCTTACAAGATCATCAATTCAAACACTCGAAGAATACCCAGGCATGTTAAAAGAGTCTAGGCTTGCATTGGTCACAAGCTAGTGTATTGGTGTGCTGAAATCCTTTAGCATGTGCCAAAGCAAAAGATGGTGACTAGACAATGTATATGCGTGTAAAGAGGATTGTAAGTGTGTCTCAACAAAGGAGCCAAAGACTCCTAAAAATTTCCCGCAACGTATTGGTGTGCACCAATCCAAAGGATTAGTATGATTCACAATGAGTAATGGTGCACGCTTGGCAGTTGGTGTGTGCCTATACTCAACAAGTCTCTCAAAATATGAAAAATGAGTTTAGCTTAAGGAAGAGGATGCATTGACATGAGGTGTAGAGAGGAATGGAAAACATTTGCACAATGAAGGATACACCCCAAAGCAAAGGATAACACAGAGGTAGTGTAAAGGTGTGTGGAACGGATTATGGGCTCCCATTCTACGAAAGAAAAATTAAAAGTTGTGATTGCCAATGTTTGGCACTTGACTTAGCAAAGAGTGGAAATTTTTGAAAATGGTAAGTAATGTATTGCTGTGCTCCTATTAGGCGGGATGTGCCAATACAAAGGGGCAATTTTTTTTTTTTAAGCATCTCCAATGTATTGGTGCAAGTCAAAGGCTGTTATCATGCCAATACAAAGGAATTGGCTTCTATAACAAAACAAATAAATTTTTAGAGTACAAGTGCATGGAAAGAAATTTGTGTTTAAATAATGGTGATTTTTTTAAGGAAATGTTGCTCAAACAAGTGGCACACACCTCTTAACAAGATGTGTCTATACAAAGAGGGGCAAATTTTTAGAAATCTAAAAATACAACGTAATTTTACTCACTTGGGCAATGGTGAATGCCTAAACAAAGCTTCTCTATATAGACACATATGAAAGAAGATAAACACGCTTGATTAAAGGGGCTACTTTCATCTTTTTGAGCGCCTTCTCCAAACTTGTCCAAGATGGTGCACAAGGACACTAAGATAAAAAGTCCGTTTCAATTAAATTTTCTACTTAGGGAAAAATGTAGTTTAGTGCAAAGGAATTTTCAGTAGAGTTGCAAGATACACCACCCCCTCCTTTGCATACCGTTGTACTTGGTATGAGTACAAATATGGTATGACATTGATACAACGTGGATAGCGTACTTGTGTGTCTTCGAAAAATCATGCTTTTCTAGTTGTGACGGATTATAGAGATTTAGTTTTTTAAAAAAATTGCCTCAAGTCTTCAAAAATCTGTAGTAAAATCCAAAGTTTATGAGAAAAATGGGTATTTTTGGTTATAAATAAATTTGAGCACAATGAATCCATACAACAATTGTTTCGTGGGCATTTTATTCATTTTTTTGTGCATGATTTTTGAGCATTTTTTCTTGCACAATATTCCTAGGCGGTTTTCCTCTGTGATTTTTCTAGGCGGTTTTCTTATGCGTTTTGCCTAGGTTTTTTTCCCTACGTGCATTTTTTGGTAAGTGTTTTTTACCACCACTGTGATTGCACTTAGTTATAGGTATGTGATGGATTTTCCAGCTTTCCTTGTGCTATTTGGATTTGTTTTTACATGATATTTGTTTTTCCAATCATGATGTCATCTATTTTGCTAGGAAATAATTCAAAATTTGAGGCTATTTTACCACCACTGTGATTGCACTTAGTTATAGGGATGTGACAGATCTTCCAGCTTTCCTTGGGCTATTTGGATTTGCTTTAAAATGATATTTTTTTTTTCCAATCACGATGTCATCTATTTTGCTAGGAAATAATTCAAGGTTTGAGGCTATACATTGTCTTGTAATATTTAATTTCAAATTTCTAAACTTAGGAATACAAAAACAATAATGTAAACCTTAACAAATTAGAATATATATTAAAAAAATGTATTGTAGACCATAATAAATTATAATATATATTAAAAAAATTATGTATTGTAAACCATAATAAATTATAAATTTTTAATACATAGATTTTATTTGAACTTAAATTGTTAGGGTTTAGATATAATCTTGATTAGGATTTTCATATTTATTTATAATTTATTATTTAATAAATTATATTTATTTTTCTTTATTATAATTTTGTTTTTTTAATTAAATTTTAATAATTAAGATTTAAAAAATAAATTGTGAAAGTGTATTTTTTTAAATTTAAATTCTTTAAATTTTAAAGTTCTAATATATTTTTAATTAATAATATTAATAAATATTTACTTTATTTTATTTGAAAATTAAATTTAGAGTTAAATGTGAGTTAATTTTGAATTTAATAATGGGTTCATAGTTTGCATTTTTTTGTGAAATTAAATTTAAAATAATGAATATTAAATATATTATAATTTATTAAGATACTTAAATTGGTTTATAATTATTTATGTTTTGTTAAAATGTTAATTATTGCATGATTGGGGATATTAATCATGGCATCATCATTTGATGTTGGAGAATCAAAAATCAATAATAAGTGCATCAAACCAGACCGTAGATCTACATTATAAAAATACGTCACCATTTTTGACAAAATTCCAAGTGGTGGAGGTTACAAATGGATGTGTCATGAGTGCCTAAAAGAGTATAGAGGTTCCTATACTAGGGTTCATGGGCACCTTTGCCACATAACAAGGAAAGATGCCCTGCATGTCTTGGTCCAAATGTTGATGGTTGTCTAGGGAAGGGGTTTTCCACAATAAAAAACTGTAAAATATCAAAAAGAACAAGATGAAGTTGATAATCATGTTCAAGCATAAAAACAAAGGTTAACTTCAAGTCTACGTAGGCCCCCTTTGCATCTAGAATTAGCTTTAGGGATATCTACATGTCACAAGAGCAATTTAGAACCTCTTGAAAAAACATTTAATTTGTAGAGTCTAGAGGATACAAATCAAGATATCATTTGTTTATATACAAATGGAATTGCATTTAATGTGGTGTGCTCTCTATATTGGCAAGAGATGGTCAGATCCATTAACGAGGAACCAAAAGGATATAAAAACTCAAGATATGAGTAGGTTTGTACCACCTTTTGGCCAAAGAAAAAAACATTTTTGAAATACAATTGCAGATGATTTGAGTTTCATGGAAAATTGTAGGGGTTTCTATCATTTGTGATAGATGGAAGGATGCTAGAAATAGGCCATTGATCAATGTGATTGTGATGAGCCTAAAGGGAGCAATGTTTTTGAAAGCAGTGGAATGCAAGGTTGATGAAAAAGATACCCAATTTTATTGTCAATATTCTAATTAAAGCAATTTAGTCGGTGGGGCCAAAAAATGTTGTTTAGGTGATCACAAATAATGCAAAAGTATGTATAGTTTCAGGGATGGTCATGGAGGCAAGATTTCGAGACATTTGGTGGACTCCTTGTGCAATATGTTCTTTGAACTTAATGGTGCAAAAAATTGACAAAATCCAATGGATACAAAAGATTTATGAAGAAGCAAAAAAAATTCAAATGTTTAATTCTAATTATCACATGTCATGTCATTTATAGACAATTTGTTATGTTAGAGTTGTTGAAGGTAAATTTTTTAAATTTTAAAGTATATTTTGTATTATATCATTTTCATGAAATATTAATTTTCTTAAATATATTATATTTTTTAATATTTTTCAAATTATAATTTTTTAATTTAAGGTGCTTGAGACTCCCTTTGCCACACACTGTAGTGTTTTTAAAAGACTTGTGAATTTGAAGCAAGCCTTAAAAAATATGGCGATTAGTTATATTTGGGTGGTTTGGAGGTAATCTTAAATAAATAGAGTGAATAATATTAAGACACTCATTCTTGATAATGATTGGAAGGCTCAAGTAGACCACTTGCTATCTTTTACTAAACTAATATATCTCATTTATTGTTGTCACAAATAAACCAATATTGGATGACATCTATGATTGCATAGATGCAATGGTAGAGCAAGTTAGAGACATAATCATAGCAAAAGAGTAAGACCCCTATGAATTTTTTACAAACAAATATACGAGGTAATCAAGAAGAGGTGGGATAAATTGACAACTCCTTTGCAAATTTAGGCGTATGTTTTGAACCCCAAGTACTACCATGTTGATATGTTGGCACTGCCAAACAGGACAACACCAAATATGGATGTTGAAGTAGTTGACGGATATATAAAAGCCTTCAAAAAGATGTTTATAGATCTTAGAGGTGTTGTGGAGATTCAAGATGAGTTTGAGACTTTTGCATCCTCTTATGGAACTTATGCAAACATTGATTCAATGGTAGATAAAAAAGATATGGACCTTGTGAAGTGGTTGAATTTACATGGTGCCACGACTAAACATTTGCAAAAAATGGCTATCAAACTTTTGTCGCAGGTTTAGCATTGTATGAATTATATCGCAATTTAAATTATTTCTTATTTTATTTTTTATTTGATTATTTTTGTCTTTATAGTTTATAATATCAATTGATTTTATAAGTTTCAAGTTCTTCTACATCTAAGAGAAATTGGAGTACATATGGCTTCATCCATTTGATGAAATGAAATAGGTTGTTAGCTAGTATATTTTCATTCCAATCTTCGTCTATTGTTGCATTCCTTCACATACTATATGAAGGGACTTAGTAGACTTTGGGATTTGTAGCCTAAGATGAGTGACATTGATGTATTCATAAATGTATTGACACATCTCAATTCCATTGTTGAGAATTTTGACATAGTAAGAGGATCCTTTAGTGCATCTTCATTTGGTTTCGAGAGTTTAGTTGGTGGTTATTTTTTTTGATGATGAAATCATATTTAAATATAAACCAAAGTTGCATGGATATAGTTAAGGATACAAATACCGATACATTCATTTTTCAAGACCCTTAATATGTATATGACAAGATCGACATTCATATATATATAAAACACAATTTTCTAAGTTATTAGAGGAGATTTTCATTACATTAGAAGCAATATGGACACATAATTGCTACATATTCCAAAATGTTTATATTTAAATATAATTTGATCATCAAAATAAAATTCAAAAACATTGATAGAATCACATGCTATCAAAAATATCATCACGATTTTCTTGAAATTGGAGTTCTAGATTATGTAAATTTTTTAAAAAGTCAAGATAGTTGGATTGAGTATGACCACCAACTAGACTTTCAGGACGAAATGAAGATGCATTAGAGGATCCTCCTATGTCAAAATTTTCAACAATGAGATTGAGATGTGACAACGCATTTATGGATACATCAATGTCACTCATCTTAGGTTGCACATCCCAAAGTCTACTAGGTCCTTTCATGTAGTCTATGGAAGAATGCGACAAGAGACGAAGAATGAAATGAACATATACTAGTTGCCAACCTATTTCGTTTCACTAAATGGATGAATCCATATGTGCTCCAATTTTTGTTAGATGAATAAGAATTTGAAATCTATAAAAAAAATTGATATTACAAGTTATAAAGACACAAACAATCAAATAGAAAATAAAATAAGAAACAATTTAAATTGGAATATAATTCATATAATGTTAAACTTGCGATAGAAGTTTGATAGCTAGTTTTGCAAAGATTTAGTTTTGGTACTATGGAAATTCCACCACTTCACATGGTACATATATTTTATTTGCCATTGCATCAATGTCTGCATGATTTCCATCAAAAGATGCAAAAGTCCCAAACACATCTCAAATCTCCATAACACCTCAAGGATTTGTAAACATATTTTTGAAGGCTTTTTTTAATATCTGTCAACTACTTCAACATCCATATTTGGTGGTCCTATTTGGCATTGCCAAAATGCCACCATGGTAGTACTTGGGGTTCAAAACATATGCCAAAAGTTGCAAAAGAGTTGTCAATATATCTCACCTCTTCTTGATTATCTCATATATTTGTTTGTAAAAAACTTCAAAGGGGTCTTGCTTTTTTGCTATGATTATGTCTCTAACTTGCTCTATCATTGTATCTATGCAATCATAGATGTCACCCAATATTGGCTTATTTGTGTCATAACGATGAATGAGGTATATTGGTTCAATGAAAGATAACAAGCAATCTACTTGAGTGTGCCAATCATCATCAAGAATGAGTGCCTTGATATTATTCACTTTATCTGTTTGAGATTGCCTCCAAACTACCCAAATATCACTAATCACCATACTTTTTAATGCTTGCTTCATGTTCACAGGTCTTTTAAGAACGATGTGTGTGTGGCAAAGCGAGTCTCAACCACCTTCAATTAAAAAATTATAATTTTAAAAAATATAAAAAATATTTAAAAAAACTTAACATTTCATGAAAATGATATAAACAAAATATACTTTAAATTTAGAAAATTTACTTTTAGCAACTCGAACTTACCAAATTGTCTATAAATAGCGTGGGAAATGTGATGATTAGAAAATAAACATTTGAAATTTTTTTGCTTCTTGATAAATCTTCTGTATCCATTGAATTTTGCCAATTTTTTGTAACATTAAGTTTAAAGAAAGAATTGCACAAGGAATCCATCAAATGTTTGGAAGTCTTGCCTACATGATCAACCCTACTGCTATACATATTTTTGCATTATCTATGATCACCTGAACAACATTTTTTGGCCCCACTGACTTAATTGCTTCAATTAGTATATTGACAATAAATTAGGTATCTTTTTCATCAAACCTTGGATTCCAATGCTTTTAAGAACATTGCTCCCTTTGGGTTCATTACAATCACATTGATTAATGGTCTATTTTTGGCATCTTTCTATTGGTCACAACCAATACAGATTCAATTGAATTTTGAATTCGCAACATTGAAATTGATAAAATTAGAATAAGGGAAAATTCGAAAGAAAAATTGATTAAATCTTTTCAAACCGTGAAAAAACATTTAAAAAAACAAAGAATTTTTTTAGATAGCTGTACCATACTTAATATAATTAATTTAAACTAATTTTAAATTTTGAAATTCGCAAAATTCAAATTTCATTGATGACATTCATTAACACGGTGGACTTAGGGAATACAAATGATGGAAACCCTTGATATTTTCCATGAAGCTCAAATCACTTGCAGTTGTTTGTCAATAATGTCTTTTTTTTAGCCAAAAGGGTGGTATGAACCTTCTCATAGCTTTGGGCTTTTATATCAATTTGGTGCCTCATTAATGGATTTGACCATCTATTGCCAATATGGAGAGCACACCACATTAAATGTAATTCCATTGGCATATAAGCAATGGACAATATTTTGATTTGTATTATCTCGACTTTGCAAATTAAATATTTTTTAAGAGGTCCTAAATTACTCTTGTGACTTGTAGATGTCTCTGAAGCTAATTCTAGATGCAAAAGGGGTTTATTTAGACTTAGAGCTGACCTTTTTTTTGATGCTTGAACACGATTATTAGCTTCTTTTTTTGTTGTTGATATTTTGCCATTTTCATAGGGGGAGAACCCCTTCCTTGGATGATCAACATTTGGATCAAGACATAAAACACACCCTTTCTTTATTATTTGGCAAAGGTGCCCATGAACCTTGGTATAAGAACCTCTATACTCTTTTAGGCACTCATGACATGTCTATTTGTAATCTCCACCACTTGGAATTTTGTCAAAAATGGTGATGTATTTCCACAATGTAGATCTAGGGTCTGATTTGATCCACTTTTTATTGTTTTTTGATTCTTCAACATCAGATGATGTCACGATTAATATCCTTAGTCTTGCAATAATTAGACTTTTAATAAAACATAAATAGTTATCAATTGATTTAAAAATCTAACTTTAATTATAATATATTTAATATTTATTATTTTAAGTTTAATTTCACAAAAAAATGCAAACTAGGAACCTGTTGTTAAATTGAAAATAACTTTCATATTTAAATCTAAATTAATTTAAATTTAAAATAAAATAGAACAAATAATTTCTTTTTTGGATCGGTAATAGGATTTTTTTATTGCATAAAAATAGACTTACATCACTAACTTCATTGTTTACATCACCAACCAACAATTCACTATTTGCCACTGTTCGAACAGAAAAGCATCTTAACATGCAAAGAGACAGACCAATAAACCCTACCTAACTTGTACCAGATCTACTACTTTCTGTAACTACCATGGATATTAAACCAAAAACTACGAACAGTCTTCAACCATCTACTAAAAACATACGAACAGATTTAATAGGGATTAACCCCCAAAAAGCCAAAATCGAATACCGTTCACATTCTAGTTCTATAAAAAACCAATAAAAACTACAAATTTATCTGCTACTACCCGCTTCACAGCCACCTCACTTTTTTGCTTTTGTGTTCCGCTTCCTTGCCTTCTTTCCTTTTGTTCCCTTGCGCCTTGCATCCGCTTTCACTTGCTCTTTCTTGCATTCCATCTCCTCTTTTGCTTGTGCTTTCGCCTCTTCAATGATGGCTTCCACTTTCATCATCTCTATAAAGAGCTTCAGTGCTTGCCACCCCAGCCTAGCTTCTTCCCTGCAATGGTGTTTGATTTTGTCCTCCGGCCACCACACGAAAGGTACACACCCTTCGGCTCCTTCCAATTCCTCATTTTCAAAACCTTCCCGAATGTCTAGGCCTTCACCTGGTATGGACCATTCAAGGATTGATTCTAACCCTTCCAAGAAATCCCTTTCCACAATTGTCTCCATCAATTCTCGAACTGTGTTGGTCGTTTCTCCTAAGTCTAACCCCCATGCTACGATCAATGAGTATATATCCATGTTGGTCCTGTAATGGTGCCTCAGGTTACCAAAGGATTTCCCTATGATCATTTTCACACTTTGCACCAGCCTCTCGTCTGTGAAAAGAAACATCCCCATTAGCCTTTGATCAGAGGCTTCACCATAAAATGGGTGTAATTGCCTCTTCGAACGTAGCGTAAAGTTGGCCTCCATTTGTAGTTGAATGCAAACTACACCGACTCCACCACCACTCTCTTTGCTTGCCTTCTTCACCATGCCAGACACTATGATTATCACCGTTAATCGAGGCCGAGTTGTGGTAATGCTCTTAACTTAGCACATACTAGCCTTAATTACCCTCGTATTGAGGGTGCCACCGCTCCCATTCTCATCTCTCCTCTAGTCATGTCCACTTGCATCAACTTGCCTGCATTCGTCCCTTCATTAATGCTTCGTCCTTGCCACCTTCTTGGCTTAATCCATAAAAATCAAATTTCTCAAATCTTCAATTTGTAGTTTACCAATTTCTCTAAAAGAGATGGCCCAATTTGACAAAATGTTTGCCTTCGAGTTGCCTTCTCTCCTTATGTGGCTAACAACAAAATCTTCGCATGTGTTTAATTCTTCCTTGATTTTTGCAATTATATGTTTTTGTATGTGCCATGCTCCTATTTCTCCTTTCATTATTGCTTGCACAATAATGAGTGAATCTCCTTCCAAGTGTAGTCTTGATGCTCCCAATTTCTTTCCCAATTTAACCGCTAACAATGCTGCAGATGCTTCAGCTATGTTGTTCGTGCCCTCCAACAGCTTCTTCGCTCCTAGAGCTACTACATTCCCTTCCCAGTCTCGAATAATGAATCCTGCTCTTGAAGGTCCAGGATTCACTTGGCTTTTCCCAACTGACACCCAAAGCCAACTTATCAGTTGGTTTAACCCAACAAGGCCCCTTAACAGGCCGAGAATAAATATTTTTTTAATATTATTAATTAAAAATATATTAAAACTTTAAAATTTAAATATAAATAATTTAATAAAGTAATAATTTGAACTTTAAAATAATACTTTTTCACAAACAATTTTTTAAATCTTAATTTTAAAATTTTAAGTAAAAATAAAAAATATAATAAAGGAAAATAAATATAAATTATAATAAAAATAAATAAATATAAAAATTCTAATCAAGATTAATTTCAAAACCCTAACCCTTTAAGTTTAGATGAAATCTATGTCAGTGTATATTATCTCTTGCATTTACACGCACATGGATAATTACACATAGGAGTTAAGCTTGATTAGGAGTACTAGTTGAGTAGGAGTCCATCTATAGTCTCATACTATTTTTAGCCAGTCTTAATTAAGTGGACATGACTATTTTGGCTCTACTAAATTTAGATGACTATTGGCCTATATATGTACTTAATATTGTGAGTTTAATATTCTATTCAGCTATTGTTTTGCATATTGTGTGTTTTTAATTAATCTCATAGGTAGGAGTGCATTTGTTTAACTTACGTGGTTCACCAATACAAGCATTCATTCCAGTGATATGACTACATATTAAAAATTTAAAAGTAGAATCATTAAATATGTATTATAATTTATTATGGTTTAGAATACACATTCTTAATATATATCGTTATTCTAAATGTGTAGAAGGAAACAAGGAAATGATAGCATCCAAATTCCAATATAAATATGTAAGATATAATTTAATATTTATAATAAATATTGAAAGTTGAAAGAAAAATATGTTATTTTGAAGCATGATTAATTTCTCAAATATTGTTGAATAAATGAATAATATTTATCAGAGGGAAGATAAGGAAAAGAAGATTTGATTGTATCATTTTCAAAGAGAAATGAAAGAACGATAAGTCCAATATAAAATCTACAAAATTAAAAGAAAAAGAAATAATATATAAACAAAGTATAATAAATTTATAGTACAATTACAAATACAAAGTAAATAAATTATAAAATGCTTGTAGAATAAAATAATAGAACATTGTACTATATGGAAAAGAAAATGCTATAGTAAAAGAATCAAATGCTACAACAAATAAAATGTTGTCTATTATTAGCAATGTGCAATTATAAAAGATTTGAAGTATATTTCCTACAACATAGACAAGTATTGATGAATAAAATAGTACACACTTGTTAGGATGGTTATATTTATGTGAGAATAGAAAAATATGGCATCTTGAAAATTGATCATGGTGCATAAATCCAAAAGCTTGGACACTAGTTGTATTGATGAGTCTACCAAACATTCCTTTTGATTTGATTGGAATCTCAATTATTAATTGTAAATTGTGTGCTCAATGTGAATAATTCGGAAACAAATGGCATAGGGAAAAGTGGAAAATTCATCACATATTTGTAAGGTTGCATTGGTGGTAAAAGAAGCACCCAAAAATGCCTTGAAAATGCAAGGAGGGAGAAATGCCTAGCAAAGCTAGCAAGAAAACCGCTTGAAAAAATCACACAAGAAAACTACCTAGGAAAGTCGCACAGGAAAAATCATGCAAAAAAAAAGTTAAAAAAATGCCCACAAAACAATTGCTGTACTAATTCATTATGCTTAGGTTTATTTATAATCAAAACCACTAGTCTTTTCTCACAAATTTTAGATTTTACAGCAAATTTTTAAAGATTCGACGCTTTTTTTTTATAGAAATTGAATCTTTACGAATTCAACACAGCTAAAAAGCACAATATTTTAGAGATGTGCGGGTATGGTATCCATGCTATATTGTATCCATATGTGTACCAAGTATGGTAGTGCGTGTAACAGGGGAGGGGGTGGCATATCTTGCAACTTTGATATAAACATTTTGGAATATGTAGCAATTATGTGTCCATATTGCTTCTAAAGTAATGAAAATCTACTCTAATAACTTAGAAAATTGTGTTATATATATGGGTGTGTTTGTTTTTATGAATGTTGTATCTTGTTGTATCCATATGAGGGGTCTTGAAAAATGGCCATATTTGCATCTGATACTGTATTTGTGTCCATGCAACTTTGATTTTTAGGAAACTGTGTAAAGGAGAGCCAAACTCATCAAATCGAGAACTTGAAGTCGGTGTATAGGTGTGTGCCTTAGAGAGGAGTATCGTTTTGCCTACCACCAAAGGAAGATTTGCTTACACACGATGAATGAATTAGACACACTTTTGCAAAGGAGTCAAATCTTGAAAAAAAATGTCTCTGGTGTATTGGTGTGCACCAAGAGTCTAGTACATGCCAATACAAAGAGAATCTAGTTCAAATAGTTGAAAATTTTTCTACAGCATATTGACGCGTGCTAAGAGACTAGTGCGTGCCAATACAAAGTAACTTGGGTTTAGTCAAAATTTCCCTTCAATGTATAGGTGTGTCCCTAGACAATGGCATGTGCCAATATAAAGGTGGTGGATTTTTGAAAGTTTCAAGTCTAGTATATAGGTGTGTGCCTGGACAATGGCACGTGCCAATACAAAGGAGGAAATGTTGTAATTTTGCCTAGTGTTCAAGTGCGTGTCTCAGCTTAGATGTGCACCAATACAAAGCAATTTTTTTTGTCAACCCATATTCAGGTGTACTTGGATAAGGAAACACCTATACAAAGGAGGGATGAATGAGTAGATTTGCAAGGATTTTTAGAGGGTTAGTTGTGATAAGAGGAAAAGTTGGAATCGTAAATAATATTTAGAGCCGCTTGATGAAAAGTCTATTTTTAGCCAATACCATTTTCAAAGAGAAGAGCTTATTCAATGATTTGCTATTTTTAACTAGTGCTATTTTTAATTTTTTCTCTTTATAACTCAGAGTTGGCTATTCTTTGATCATCTACCTTATTGTGCAAGAGAAGAGAGCTTTTAAGGGATATTTATAGTAGTTTGATTGCCAATTCAATTGACAGTTGCATGATTGTGATTTTTAAATTAGTGGATGAGATAATTTCTAATAAAATTTGCATGTCATGCAAATAGTCATAGTTAGGGTAGAAGTGTAGTTAAATTTATTTATTTATTTTCATGCAATTGTTTGTAAACAGTATATATAAGTGCTTTTTAAATTTTTACACTTAGTGAGGAGGAAAATAAATTGATGAATGGAAATTAT
>VDFB02355409.1:0-31075 GCA_007258455.2 Sequoia sempervirens | reverse complement strand
ATATATAGTTGATCATTAGGTGTGCACTATTGACCTTCGTACCCATGTTGGCTATCTAGAGGACAACCTAAACATTATTATTGAGATGCCAGTTAAACCTTTGGTTCCTATGGATCATATATGAATATAGGATGAGTATTCCAGTAACACTGCTTTTTTAGTTGGATCCTAAAAATGTTACAACTTATGTTCTTCTCTAAAACATCTATGCAAAAGCGGGTAGGTGTGGTGAGGTTCAAATAGTAAGGAGATTGATGAAAGATAGAGAAATTAAAATGATACCTGCATGTAGTTGGATTGAAGGACATAAATGGGTACATGCTTTTTGTGTAGGAGATAGATCACATCCACAAACATTGGAGATCTATGTAGAATTAGAGAAATTGGCTTGGAAAATGAAGGCAACAGGGTATTTTTTAGATTCAATACTTTTACTCAATGTTGTTGATAAGGAGGGGGTTGAAGGAATCAATCACAGATTCCTGCTCTAGGTCTTGCTTGCAAGACCTCCTTGGTGTTTTGCTTCACCACCTTAAC
Source organism: Sequoia sempervirens (assembly GCA_007258455.2). Taxonomy (NCBI): domain Eukaryota; kingdom Viridiplantae; phylum Streptophyta; class Pinopsida; order Cupressales; family Cupressaceae; genus Sequoia; species Sequoia sempervirens. The sequence goes on along the minus strand of VDFB02355409.1, from coordinate 30,538 downwards.
CTATAGGACCCTTCTCATGTTTAGGTACCCCTGGTTCTCATGGCCAACCCCACTACTATCACAAATTAACCAACCAAGTCCATCTTGGTGCAATAACCCTAACTCTTCCTTAGCCTTTAATCCGCCCTAAAGACTAACTATACCTCCAATGTTTAAAATTTGATTTGTAGGGGTGTGGAGGTGTTTTAATTCATTACAATCCATCAAATTTTGGTTCTTGAGTATCCTCCTATCTCCATTTCTTGGTCGCTTTCATCAAACCCTCACTTAGGGTTAAAAAGACTACTAGCCTAAGAGCCCCAATTAGGTCTCCTTCTCTGAGAAAACTGATTGACTCTCTCTATTTCTCCAAAGAAACACCAATATTTCTTTGAGTTTCTTGCTTCAAATGGACACCTCTCAAGGATTTTTGAGGTCTTGAGTCTTCATCAGCCGTACAACGCCTCCACTTGAAAATGGACCAAAATTAGGGTTTTTTTAAGCCCTTTCTTGCTGCTTTCAATCTACTAAGTGTTTCATCTACCAAATGAATAGGTGGAGGTTCCTCCTATCCACCAAACCTTGGTAAGACTCAAATATAACTTCTCAAAAAGGAATTTCAACAAAATTTCATCACCCCTGCAAGTTATGTGCTTTGCACTCCTTGTCTTCCCTAGTCGGACTCTTCCTAGCTCGCCTAGGGCAAGATTTTTCCAATAGCTCCTGTGCTAACACAAACCCTAAAACCTACCATATTTACACACATGGAGTCTAGTCTACCATATTTACACACATGGAGTCTAGTCACTATTCCTAAAGGGATGTACAATTTGTAAGGTGGGAAAGTGGTCTAGCACTCCATTCTTTACAGACTGTCTCATTCAGACCAGCAACAGGGTTAAAGCCAACTAATTACAAACAATGATTGAAAACGAATAAAGAAAGCAAATAATTGACACACAATTCTTGGAAGATTACCACACTACATATTACACTAAACACAGTAACAGATGCAATCCATTAAAGCTCTACTTTGAAGCAAAAATTAGTAAATGCACTTAAAAACACTGTTTTCCTCAATTTCCAAACTTCAAAGCAAATACCAAAATGTTTTTCCAACCCCACTCTCAAGTCGAGGGACACCCTAAATAGTTCAACACAAGGTAGTTATCCTTCCCTTGGTCAGAATGTTAGTTCCAAAGTGGCAAAGTTGCAAAATGCCCCATTTTGCAACTTTTTCCAATTACTAGTAAACTAAGAAAAATGAGTTTCATAACTCATCCAACCTTTCCACTCCTTAATCTAACGATCCCTACAGAGTAAGAAATATTCATAAACCTCTAATTCCATCTAAATGGTCAACATGACCTTTCAAAATAACACTCCAAAACAAAAATTCATTCTAGACTTCCTAAATGCCTAGTGTTTCCTAGGTGCTCCTGCACCATTCTCCCCTCCCTACACAAACACTAAGGAATGTGAGGAGAGATCAGAGACGCATCAATGCCCTGCTTCTTAAACTCAGCTTCATCTACCCAAGTAGCCTCAGATTCATTTTTATTCTTCCATTTGATAAGATGCTCCATGTACACCTTATGCCTTGTAGATTTCTTCACTCTTGACTCCAAGATCCTCTCTGCTTGTAGCTTGTCTAGAGTAGGTAAGGCTATGTTGCTTACATCCTTGAAGATCTCCCTACTATTCTGATCCATGTCTTTGAATGATCCCTTATACCTGATCAAATCAGCTACATTGAACACTGGTGAAATCCCTAAATCTGTAGATAACTCCACCTTGTATGCATTTTTCCCATATTTGGCTAATACCTTACATGGTCCCACTCTTTTCATCTGCAATTTGGTTGATATCCCCTTCTGCAACCTAGACTTGTTGAGGTGAACCATAACATAGTCTCCTACTGCAAATTGTAGACCTTTTCTTGACAAATCTACCTTATCCTTCAATTTTTGTGTAGCCTCGGTGACTGTCTTCTTTACCTACTCCTGAATCTCTTTCATGGTCTGAGTGAAGTCCTCTGCATGTCCACTCCTATGCTCCATAGCTCCTAGATCTCTGAGCTCACACACACCTCTTAGGTGCATTCCATACACTATTTCAAAAGGACTCTTCCCTGTAGTCCTGTTCACACTGTCATTGTATGCATACTCAACCTGTGATATAACCAAGTCCCATGTCTATCCATACTCTTTGGTTAGGCATCTGAGAAAGTTACCTAACACCCTATTAACCACCTTTGTTTTCCCATCAGTCTGAGGATGGTAAGCTGATCCAAAAGATAGGTTGGTACCTAATATGCTCCATAGAGTCTTCCAAAAATGACTCATGAACTTCACATCCCTGTCCGATACAATGCTCAAAGGAAATCCATGGATCTTTACAATTTCCTTGAAGAAAAGGTGAGCAATGTAGCTAGCATCATGTGTGGTCTTGCAAGGAATAAAATGACTCATTTTGCTAAACCTATCTACCACCACATACAACAAAATCCATGCTAACACACTCCCATGGTCTGTTGGGAATAGGTAGGGGTTGATACAAACCTGCATTACTACTCCCCCTTTTTCCTTCATACAGAATACACACTACTCCACATACCTCCTGACATCCCTTGGCAATTTGGGCCAATAGTAGAACCTTTGCACTAGTTCCATTATCTTGTTGATACCAAAATGACCACTAAGACTACCATTGTGCTTTTCTTGGATAAGATTCTCTCTCATTGAACCTTTTGGAACACATAACTAATTTCCCTTGAATAACAATCCACTTTGCAATGTATACTCTGAGTATTGACTATGAAAATGATTCTAAAGGTTAGAACATACCTTGTAGCCCTCCGAGAAGTCTTCATCTTCCCCATAGAGATCCTTGAAACTCTCTATCCCAATGCTCTTGATCTGTATCTCTTGCACTGGCATCAATCTCTTGCTTAGTGCATCTGCCACCTTGTTCAACTGTCCCTTCTTGTGCTTGATGGTGAAGGTAAAAGCTTTGATGTATTCCATCCATTTCAAATGCCTATTACTCAACTTCTCTTGAGTGTTGATATAGCTAAGTGCCTGATTATTAGTAAAGACTAAAAACTCTTTGGGTAGAAGGTAATGCCTCCACTTCCTAAGTGACTGAACTAAAGCATACAGTTCTAGGTCATAGGTAGAATACTTTATCTTAGCTTCATTGATATTTTCACTAAAGAAAGCTATAGGCCTGTCTTCTTGACTTAGCACTCCTCCTACTACAACTCCACTGGCATCACATTCCACGGTAAACAACTTGTCAAAACTAGGTAACAAAAGTATAGGTTGAGTTGCCACTTCTTGTTTCAGTTTCTCAAAACCTTTCTCAGCTTCTTGAGTCCACTTAAACTTAGTCTTTAAGCCACTTTTGATTGTATCTAGGACTGGTGCACATATGCCACTAAATTTCCTTATGAATTTTCTATAAAATTGAGCCAATCCATGAAAACTTCTTACCTTTGTCCTTGTGGTTGGTTTTGGCCAGTTTAGGATGGCTTCCACCTTGCTTGGGTCCATCTTCAATGATCCTTGGGATACTACAAACCCCAAATACATAAGCTCCTATTTGATGAACTCACATTTCTCTAGATTGATGGCTAACTTCTCTTCTTGCAATCTTCTAAGAACCAAATCCACATGCTTTAGGTGTTCTTCTGCTATCTTACTAAAGATGAGTATATCATCAAGGTATACTACCACAAATTTCCCTGTAAAGTCTTTGAGCACTTCATTCATGAGCCTCATGAATGTGCTAGGGGAATTAGAGAGGCCAAATGGCATAACTCTCCACTCATACAACCCATCATTTGTCTTAAAAGTTTTCTTCCACTCATCTCCATCCTTGATTCTGATCTGGTGGTATCCACTTTTGAGATCCAACTTGGTAAAATGCTGAGCTCCTCCAAGACAATCCATCAAATCCTCAATCCTAGGAATAGGAAACCTATACCTAATTGTGATTCTATTTATAGCTCTAGAATCAATGTATAATCTCCATTTGCCTCCTTTCTTGGTTGCTAAGACCACTGGTACTGCACATGGGTTGATGCTCTTCCTAATCAAGCCTTGATCTAACAACTCCTGCACTTGTCTAGCTACCTCTAGGTTCTGATCTAGTGTAAGATTGTAAGCTACTTTTTTTGGCAATGAAGCCCCTGGTATGAAGTCAATCTGATGGCTAATGGCTCTCTTTGGAGGTAAGGTTGCTGGTGTTCCATCACTCACTATGTCCTTATACTTCTCAAGCAACTTCTGGACTGCTCCGGGTATGACTGTTTTCTCAGTCTTGTCCTCTCCCTTGGGTTGCACCATGATCACATATCCTTCACCTCCTTGATGTAGGTTGTTAATGAACTCTTTTCCACTACTTAATAAGACACTAGGGGTCTTTGACTGTCCTTCTTCCTCATATGACAGTGACTGCAACTTGAATGTCTTTCCATCCTTCTTGAATGAGATAGTATTGGATTTTCCATAATAGATGGCACCTCTGTCATATTGCCATGGTCTGCCCAATAGAAGATGGCATGCATCCATGGGTAATACATCACAAATCAATTTATCTTTGTACCCTCCAATGGAGAACTCCACCGTTGTTTTCTCACTGACAAGAATACTCTGTCCTTTTTTCAACCATGTCACCTTGTAGGGATTAGTATGGGGTATTTTCTCTAATTTCAACTTCCTTACTACCTCTTGTGAGATGATGTTATCTGTTGAACTTGAATCCACAATAACCTTACACACCTTACCAAGTATTTTGCATCTCACTCTAAATAAAGCTCTTCTTTGTTTTGGCTCTTCCTTGACCGGTTGTCTGATCAAAACTCTCCTAAACATCAGATTCTCCCCCACTTCTGATTCAATATGACTAACCTCTGGTGATTTGAAACTCATAGTGTCTTCTTGAGCATATGCCACTCTCTTCTCAGTATTAGATGAAGATGCTTTCTTCGGGCACCTATAAGATGGATGACCTACTTGACCACAGTTATAACACTTCATAGTGGCAAAATATGAGTTACTTCTACCTGCTTCTCTTCCTCTATTTGAACCTCCTTGAGGTCCTCTACCTCTGTTATATCCTCCTCTAGAAGTTGTTTCGCCTCCATGCTCTGTGAGTTTAGACTCTCCTTGGTTTCTTTGTTCAGTCCCTCTACCTTGATATCCACCTCTATGTCCTCTTTGATCTCTACCTTTGCCTCTACTTTTAGAAGCTTTATCTTGTTTCCTCTTACTCCTCTCTTCAATATTTATAGCCAATTGATAGCATTGGTGTACTGTCTTGGGACTTAGAAGAGTCATCTCCTCTTGAATGTTCCACTTCAAGCCGTTAAGATATCTAGCCACCTTGAGACTTTCATCCTCTGTCACATTAGACCTCATGCAAAGTTTTTGAAACTCCTCAGTATAAGAGTTCACATCTTGGTATCTTTGCCTCAAGCTTTGTCTTTTCTTATGCAACTGAATCTCATAATCATCTGGCATGTATGCTTCTCTTACCTTGGCAACCATTCCCTTCCAAGTAGAGATAGGCTACTTGCCTTCTTTTTCCCTCTCTGTCTGAATGAACTTCCACCATGTCAAGGCAGAACCTCTTAACCTTGATTTGGCCACCTTTACCTTCTGTGCTTCAGTGACTCCATCACATTCAAAATGGTTTTCCATTCCCTCTATCCAATCCATGACTAGTTCAGCTTCCATTTTTCCACTAAACAGTGGTATGCCTTCAAGTTCTTTTCCACTCAAATCCTTCAATGCCTTCAAGAAAGGCTCTTCTTTCAAAATAGGGTTAGGTTCAGGGATCTTGTCTTCCTTTGCAACCTCTTCTTTCTTTGGCACCCTTCCTTCGAACTGCACATCATTCAATGCTTGCTCAAGTTGGTCTATTCTTTCCCTCAATAGCCTATTGTCTTCCTCCTGTCCTTCAACCATCTTGTCCAATTCTTCATTTGTCACCATGATGGTAGAATCACTAGACTCAACCTCTGACATATATTATTCTATCCCAAATATTTTTCTTGCTCTGATACCAATCTGATAGGGAGGGGGTTGGAGGAATCAATCACAGATTCCTGCTCTAGGTATTGCTTGCAAGACCTCCTTGGTGTTTTGCTTCACCACCTTAACCTATAGGGCCCTTCTCATGTTTAGGTACCCCTGGTTCTCATGGTCAACCCCACTACTATCACAAAATAACCAACCAAGTCCATCTTGGTGCAATAACCCTAACTCTTCCTTAGCCTTTAATCTTCCCTAAAGACTAACTATACCTCCAATGTTTAAACTTTGATTTGTAGGGGTGTGGAGGTGTTTTAATTCATTAAAATCCATCAAATTTTGGTTCTTGAGTATCCTCCTATCTCCATTTCTTGGTCGCTTTCATCAAACCCTCACTTAGGGTTAAAAAGACTACTAGCCTACGAGCCCCAATTAGGTCTCCTTCTCCGAGAAAACTGATTGGCTCTCTCTATTTCTCCAAAGAAACCCCAATCCTTCTTTGAGTTTCTTGCTTCAAATGGACACCTCTCAAGGATTTTCAAGGTCTTGAGTCTTCATCAGCCGTACAATGCCTCCACTTGAAAATGGACCAAAACTAGGGTTTTTTAAGCCCTTTCTTGCTGCTTTCAATCTGCTAAGTGTTTCATCTACCAAATGAATAGGTGGAGGTTCCTCCTATCCACCAGACCTTGGTAAGACTCACATATAACTTCTCAAAAAGGAATTTCAACAAAATTTCATCACCCCTGCAAGTTATGTGCTCTGCACTCCTTGTCTTCCCTAGCCGGACTCTTCCTAGCTCGCCTAGGGCAAGATTTTTCCAACAGCTCCTGTGCTAACACAAACCCTAAAACCTACCATATTTACACACATGGAGTCTAGTCACTATTCCCAAAGGGCCGTATAATTTGTATGGTGGGAAAGTGGTCTAGCACTCCATTCTTTATAGACTGTCTGGTTCAGACCAGCAACAGGGTTAAAGCCAACTAATTACAAACAATGATTGAAAACAAATAAAGAAAGAAAATAATTGACATGCAATTCTTGGAAGATTACCACACTACATCTTACACTAAACACAGTAACAGATGCAATCCATTAAAGCTCTACTTTGAAGCAAAAATCAGTAAATGCACTTAAAAACACTATTTTCCTCAATTTCCAAACTTCAAAGCAAATACCAAAATGTTTTTCCAACCCCACTCTTAGGTCGAGGCACACCCTAAATAGTTCAACACAAGGTAGTTATCCTTCCCTTGGTCGGCATGTTAGTTCCAAAGTGGCAAAGCTGCAAAATGCCCCATTTTGCAACTTTTTCCAGTTACTAGTAAACTAAGAAAATTGAGTTTCATAACTCATCCACCCTTTCCACTCCTTAACCTACTGATCACTACAGAGTAAGACATATTCATAAACCTATAATTCCATCTAAATGGTCAACATGACCTTTCAAAATAACACTCCAAAACAAAAATTCATTCTAGACTTCCTAAATGCCTAGTGTTTCCTAGGTGCTCCTACACCAGTTGTGGAATAGAAGAAAAAAGAATTATTTATCTACCACTATAGTGGAAAGTTAGCAATTGCATTTGGTTTGTTAAACATGTCCCCTGGTACAACTATTAGATTTGTTAATAACCTTCGAGTATGTTTTGATTTTCACACTGTATCTAAATTCATCTCCAAGGTTGTTGGAAGAGAAATTTTTCTAAGAGATTTGAACCATTTCCATCATTTTAAATAGGGACAATGTTCTTGTGGAGAATATTGGTGATGCTAAATGAAACAATCTAGAAAATAGGCTTACACTATAATAATGTGCACTACATCAGATTTCCATTAATAACAAAGGGACATCCATCAAAGCATAACAGTAGGGATTTTTTTGTCATATGTTGTAGTTACAAGTGCCTTGCTAGACATACATGAAAATGTGGAAGCAATATACACAAGGAAAGAAAATTGTTTCAAAAAAATGCCTAAAAGAAATGTGATATTTATTTTTATAGTTTAACTGCAATACTGCATTGCTTTGACATGATCCTTGCGGTGATGCAGGATGTTACCAATACACCACACCATTATTGCTTGCCCTTCGTGGTAATGTAGGATGTTACCACTACACCGCACTATTATTGCTTGGCCTTCACAGTAATGTGGGATGTTACCACTACACCACACAATGCCTTCTTGGCTCTTGATGGGATGCGGGATAAGTATTTTGAGTTACCACCATATCACACATTTATTACTTGGCTTGCATAGTAATGCAGGGTGTTACTGCTACACCACACCATGCCTTCTTGGCTCTTGCGGTATTGCGGTATTATGAAACTTGTCACGACCATCTACTACCTTGAAACAATAGTCTTATGAAACTTGTCAATATTTATGGGCACCTTTTAAATTACATTTAAATCTATAAGGAAACTATCCTATAGGGATGACAGTCCCAAGAAATAGGGAAATGGTTCCACCAATAAATAGTTAACTAGAAACCATAATTTTTCAATACATAATGGAGAATATACAAAGAGTTAAGTCAGTGAGAAAACATCCTTGGAGAATTTTCATCAAAAGTATGACAATCTAAGAGTTCGTAGGAGAAAATATTATACCCTCAAAGACCTAACAATCATAATAGACCTAGTGATAGCTTTCAAAGTCATAAGAATAAATTCATAAGAGAGTATATGCAAGAGCATGAAAAGACACTGAGATGGAAGGGAAATTGGTAGAGTTGAAGAATCAGACCTGTAGTGAGAAGGTAGGGAGAGCAAAGTAATTTATAGTCAAGAGCATCATGGAAATTTCTCAGGTGACTATATTTGGGCAAGGAGAGAACTTAGTGACAACATTACCATCAAAACAGTAAGGATACTCAAAACCATACCAAACCCTAAGGCCTTTTTCATCACCTTGTATAGATCTCAAAAATGCATGAAAATATTTCATAGAGACTAAAATCATCTCTATCTTTTATGATCACAAAAAGTAACAGAAAGTAACAAAAATTTAGATTTACAAGTGATTAAATTTAAAAAAAAGAAAATAAATTAACCATTAACTATCCAATACAATCTAACTAAATACAAATATACAATGAAATATTATGATTAACAAAATGATAATTTTAATGATTATTTTAAGGTAGACAAAAAAATTTTGTGCAAGTGAAAAATACTACTCTTAGATTATTTTGAACAAATAACATTTCATTTACATCATTTTCAAGAAATATTTTTTTAAATCTGTCGAGTTGTACAAAAATCAAATCAAATCTGCAACGATCTCAAAGATTTGAAGGTTTAAAAATATGATATTTTTAGATCTATTCTTGGGTGTATCCTGTAAACTTCATCATAGAAGGATAGGTCATCACCTCATTTAGACCTGGATGTGGAATTGCCTTTGATGTTTCCATAGAATCCAAAATAGGCCTAGCAAATGCTGTAAGAAATAACCTTGTAAACACACAAAAGGAAAAGCTAAATCAGTAGTAATTTACTAATTTTCATTCAACCTCTCTGTAATCATTTTAAGTACTTGATTCTATTGTACTTTAAAGATTTATAATATGAAGTTTAACTATTCAAATAACTTAAATAATTTTAAGTTATAAAATTGATAAATAGGCTTTAGCAATTGAAAAAAAAATCCACTTCTAAAATTTTAAATATCTTTATTGTATCTATTTACTGTTGTTAGAGAGTTGCAAACTATGAATTGTCTTCTATCCTATAGGACTGAGAAAGGAAGAACACTGTCAAACAATGATTGAATCATAACAAACAATCCAAAAAAATGAAAGTTATTGTCAAATGGTGACGAAGATTTTTCCTCTAAGTCATTTGCACATGGTGATTGAGAAAACAGCGAGCAAGAAGTAAAAGAGCACTGGATCATAGCACTACAAAATGGTCATGAGTTATGCAATGAACTTAACTATTCTTTTGATCACAAAACATAGTGAGTAAGAAGTAAAAGAGCACAAGATTATAGTACTAGAAAATGGTCATGAGTTATTCAATGAACTTCACTATTCTTTTGATCACAAAGGAGATCGAGATAATAACCGACATACTGATGTGCACAGAGAATGTTCATGGAGTGCAAACTTCCTTAAAAAACAATTACCACAATAGAGTTTGAAGTGAATTGAACTTGTTATTTTATGTTGATATGGATATGTCCTAACCTGTAGTTAATTGTTGTAGCATAATAGATAGGCTAAATAGTTGTTCATATACCATAGTTTCAAATTCTAAATTGTTGTACCTTATTCTAGGAGAAAATCATGGGGGGATTCTATACATAAGACACCATTGTTTCAAATTCAAAATTTTTGGCTCTTTCACAATTGTTTGCTTCATTTATTTGATCTAAGACAACTTGTTTTATAGAAGATGCTCTCAAAATCATAGTAAAATCCTTTATTAAAGGATGACTGTTCATAATCTTTGCTATCATAACAATGAACAAAAGCATCAGTCATTAACATAAAATTTGCAAGAGTTTTATCAAATTCTACTTTTCCACTCTCTTTTCCATTATGAATTTTATTCCCAATTTCATCCATGAAGAACTTCCTCGGCCTGTAGATCCTGCTATTAGCCATAAATTTACTATGTGTTGAGGATAGCTTCAAGTTTTTACCCAAGCAATAATTGACAAAATTCGGCCTTACCAATTTTTTAATCTACTAAGGCCAAATTTTGTCAATTGTTGCTTGGGTAAAAACTTGAAGCTATCCTCGACACCTGGTAAATTTATGGCTAACAACAAGATCTACAGGCCAAGGAAGTTCTTCATGGATGAAATTGGGAATAAAATTGAGAATGGAAAAGAGAGTGGAAAAATAGAATTTGAAGAAACTCTTGCAAAGTTCAGGTTAATGACTAATGCTTTTGTTCATTGTTATGATGGGAATTAATATTCTAAATAGTCATCCCAGAATAAAGGATTTTACTATGATTTTGAGAGCATCTTCTATACAACAGTTGTCTTAGATCAAATAAATGAAGAAAACAATTGTGAAAGAGCCGACAATTTTGAATTTCAAACAATGGTGTCTTATGTATAGACTCCCCCTATGATTTTCTCCTGGAATAAGGTATAGCAATTTAGAATTTGAAACTATGTTATATGAACAACTATTTAGCCTATCTATTATGCTACAAAAATTAACTATAGGCTAGAACATATCTATTTCAACATAAAATACTAAGTGCAATTCACCTCAAACTTTGGTGTACCTGAGTATGACAATACCTGAGATTTTGGTGTTTCTAGATGGAGCCTTTAGCGAAAAAGTGTAGTCTCTATCTAAAGGAACCATCTTCAGAGCTCTTCCCTGAAATGAGGGTTGAAAACATTAGAAGAAAAGCAATACCATAATTCTAAAGTAACAATTTGTATCGAGCCAAATGCCAAAAAGTATAATTAAAAAGACAAATCCTTACAATTGGACCTCAAATTGGACTAAGCATATTTATGATTTTATCTTTAGAATGTAGGAACTTTCTCTATCAAAGCTTCACAACCTCAAATTGGATCTCAAATTAGACTGATAAAATTTATGATTTTATCTTTAAACAGGAACTTCCTCTGTCAAAGCTTCACTACCTCAAATCGAATCTGAAATTGATCTAGTAGATTTATGATTTTATCTTTACAATATACAAACTTTCTCTATCAGATATTAAAGATCTCAGATTGGATCTCCAATTGGACTAGCAGATTTATGATTTTATCTTTAGAATAAAGGAACATCCTCTATCGAATATTCAAAAATTCCTATAGTTAGGTTCTGCTTCCAACTGAAACACCTTGAAGTGTTTCACACTGGCTCAAGGTACTCTCCAACCTAGTTATGACACAGATAGCAATCCAATTTTTCTTTAACCATCCATACCCAAATGTTGCATCACAATCTATTCTTCCTACACATAAAAAGGCCACATATTAAGCCCTTCTAAATAAAACTCAAAATTATCATAAAACCATAATTAATAAATCATTTTAGCTTTAGAAAGAATCCGATGCCATTTACTATCAAAACAAAAGTTGTATAAATTACAAAAAATCCATGAAGCAATCCATCCAAAGAGAAAATAAGAAATGTAAGGATTTGAGAAATATAAGTCCAAAGGGTTGTTCTATAATGGAAATAGAATCACCATAAGAGCACAATCAAGCAACGAACTCTTGTGATTATAATTATCTAATCCATAACTCTATTGGTCATGTGGCATAGTTGTGCTATAACAAATATAGGATGGTATTGCTAATAACCATTATGGAAAGTATTAAAGCAAGACCCATGCTATATAGGATACATTTCCCTGATCAGGTTTACATACCTTAATGATCAAAAACAAGCTTCCCACACACTCTAGGATACAATCCAAGATCATACCACAACCCTGTCAAGACAACTAATTTTCTGACCCAAGATTTAAGGTTATTTTTTAATACCAACAGAAGCATCGGGTAAATATCCATAGAAACATAAACAACCTACGGATTAGCAGGCTGCAATACCGCAAAGATTGAGACATTGTAACCAATAACAAAATTTTGCAATCTAAAGATTGTAGCCAATAATAAGCACACTATGTAGCTCAATGAAATTTGTAATGCAATCTATGGTAAGAAGAATGATAGTCACTTGAGGTGTGATATTCAAAAAAAGGCTGAGCAGTGACAAGATAATAAAGCTCAAACCTTGCATAGTAAAGTGGAAATTTTAACAGTGAGTTTCCTTACCCCCTTACTGACCTTAAGAGTTTTTCAAATGCTTTTGGTGGTGTTAGACAAGGAAAATGCAATCATGGAATGACTGTCTAATTGAAGTAGTAGTGGTAATCACAGGTTATGAAGTAGCAGTGGTAATCACAGATTATGAAGTAGCAGTGGTAATCACAAGTTCAATGTTTCTTCTTAGCCATTGTATAATGGAGGTAGTGGATTGCATGTTTGAGTAGTATTTTGAGACTCATCAAAGATGGGAGAATAGTGAATAATACCTTGTGGACTGTGAAGTAGTGACAATAAGGTTGAAGGATCTTAAGACCCACAATACCATGAAACAATAAGTCCCCTGTAGTAAGTAAGTAGACAATCTATAAGGCATAGTTTGATTTTATAGAATGATGCTCATGAAAGGAATCTTCAAGTGATAGTGATTTGTTCAAGATTTCAGCTGAGGGTTCAATATCTAGTCTTAAAGGAAGTTAGAAAAGTAGTAAATGTGCAGAAAAATCAAATTGTATACAACAAACAATTCACAATGTTATCTTGCATAATTCCTTGAGTTTGAAGACAAAAATCTCATTGTATCTTGATGAAAGTAGTGACCTCAATAGTAAATAACTAGTAACCATGATTTTAAAACATGCTATTGTGCTTATGGAGGCAACATTTTAAGCAAGGAAGTGAGGGGTGGTTTGGAACAATGGTAGGTATGAAGGACTTGTTTTATATGCATACTATGCGCTTCTGCCAGCTTAAGACAATGCTCTAGAAGAGATTGAAGGGGGGTTATGGAACCTAAGGGTTACTGCCATGATAAGGACAAAATCAAAGACTAAGATTCATTTAAAAAGCCAATACCATGAATATATTAAAGATGTCACATACAAAACCCTAGGGCAAATGAGTAATGAATATAGTGCTAAAGAGGATAGTGTGTTAGCAGATTTCAGTGAGATCCCACATTATTCAATCACAGAAAATACATCATTTTATTTATTTTTAAATTAAAAGAAATCATTCTAAACCCTAGATATAAGATACATTGATACTTCAAAAGCATCTGAAGGAATTTGAGATTATGCAAATATATGTCAATTAAATACTTGGATTACAAACAGTAGCGGGAACAATGTAACCTTTGTTGAGTAGAGTAGGAATGGGATAAGCAACAATGAATCCTATGCCTCCTATCATGCACATCTCCTTATCATTCTTTGTCATTCTTTACTGAAACACTTCTCCATTTTGGCGGGCTACGCCTAAAAATAATGTTTTGACAAAGGTTTTAGAGTATGTTTATTAAAATGAAAACTCCATTTTGGTGGGCTACGCCTTAAAATAAGATTTTGACGAAATTTTTAGGGTATGTTTATTAAAGTTTTAGAGTATTTTGGTGGGCTATATTCTTGATTCCTTAAATGATTTACTCAAATGGATTGTTATAAATAAATGACTAACTATTTAGTCATTTTTATTTGTGTGGCTAAATAATTTTTAGTCAATGACCAAATTAATCATTTATTTACTCATTTATAATTGAGTTGCAAAAAATGAGTAGAATTTAGTCATTTTTAGTTGTTGTGATTAAAAGTTTTAGTCACCTAGTCATTTATTTTCCAAATTCTACTAGTGTAATAATTCAAAATAGGTTGTGAGCCACCTTATTTATTCTATATTTTTCTCTATGGTTAGTGAGTCCACCTACAATAAACACTTTTATAATATACTATAACTAGTTCTAATATATTGTGAGCTAACCCTCACTGTGGTTTTTCCCATTTTGGTTTTCCACATAAAAATCCTTGTGTTCATATGTTATGTGATGTTATGGATTTTTTCATGATTTATTTCCTTATAAAATTTGAATATGTTTTGGTAATTGGATGGCTAATGTTTGAATGGTTTAATAAATATTGATTCACCTGCCCTCTTAGTATTCCAAGTTTTCAACATAATTTCCATCTTACTATTGATTTTTCCTTTCTGTCTATGATTTATTTTTCATAAAATTTATCGTTATGCTTTTCTATATTGTCAAGTTTTAGCTACAAATTCTTTTCCATTTTATATTTCTAACTACAAATATTGCACTTTCATTTTGTTGGAGGTTCATCTTTGTTTGTATTCTCCACTAGTTCAATGAATGTATGGATATTCCTTTTCCCCTTTCTTGCAGTAGCATCATCTACGGTGTTGGTATTGGCATCCAGGTCAATTAACTCATTTCGACTACCCTAGGTACCCCTTGGAACATCTTCTACGTTATTTTCATCCTCATCTAACTTAATTAACTCATTTTGATCTTCCTCTAAGGTATTTCCTTTGTCGTTAATAATTGGTGCAAGTGTTGATGATGTGGTTTCATCTTGTTTTGATGGACCAAAAACATTGCAAAAGTATGGTATTATGGTAACTCTACATTATGTGTGTTTTGATGGCCTCCCTTCACCACCCTAAGGAGTCTTACTCTTTTTCCTACTCAAAATCTCTCATGAAATAAAAGTTGTCAAAAAATGTCTTCTTTTTAAAGAAGTGTAGACATGTAAAAATGAACTAACACTCATCACACATCCTAAATGACATTTTCTCATCATCGACGTCGTTATCACCTAATATCACTGCATTTCACGTCAATTGCATCCAAAACCCTAATTTCCTCTATTAATTTAACAATAGTACATTATTTAATTAATTCACTTTTTTCATCATTTTTGACTAATTAAATAAATTTTATTTATTTAATAAAGTCATAATCTAACTTTATTCTTCCCAATTAATTAAATAACATCAATTATTTAATTATTTCGCTAATTTACCCTATCCCCTAATTTAATTAAATTATTAAAACATAATAGTTTAATTAAATCACTTTCCCCTAAACATGAATAATTAAATAAATTATTCAAAAGCATCATTCAAAAAGGTCAAACAAACAAATACAATTTTGTTTTCAAAATTCAAACATGATTTGCACATTCAACTCAAAAAGATTAATTAATTAAATCAATTAATTAATTTGCCTCACCCACTTCTATGGTTGAGAAAATTATGATCCCCCGATTGCTCACTCTGATTAGCTGACTGATCCATCTATTTCCTGACTAATTCATTTGTTCCTCAATTCCATTGAACACTCAAATTGATTTCTTCAATCACACCAATTACATAATCAAAATCCACTAGTTCTTTATCTAACTCCTCTCAACAATTTTGAACCATTGATCAGGATATTCTACTATGCGATCTCGAGCATTCATTTTGAAACACAAAATCTATATAACAATCATCTTCTTCCTCAAAAACAATAAGAGAATTGACATCTTTTACACAATGAAGTAATGCTGAGATTAAAATTAATTTCTTGAGATCTTCAACACACATCTTCAATCAACAACATCACACTTTGAATCTTTTGCAATTCACAAATGAAGGTTTCACATTGATACAACAATGATCTAAAATATTTGCGAATACAGTTCGACATGGGATGGTGATGCTATAGTTTTTTATTTCATTTGATGTTATCTCTTTTTGTTGCATTGTTTGAATTCATTTCTTCGTAGTTTTATTTCGTGAGTAATGGGTATGAATCTTCATCTTTTTGCTTGAATTAGATTAATTCAATTCATACATATTTGATATCATGCTTATCGATTTCCCCCTTACACATTCTGGCATGTCCGATGGGACCATGGTCCTTAACTAACATTTGCATGAGTTTTTGAACTGTTGTGGGTTCCAAAAACATACTTGAAAAATATTCACATAGAAGCTACATAAAATTCACACGATCGTTTTGTCATTTATGTCACAATCAAATTTTTCCTGGCTTCTTTTGCCATTTCAATTGCATTTGCTAAAATGACAGGGGCACAATTTCTTTTTCCAACCACTTCTACTTGACAAACAAAGGCCACTTTTGATTTTTTCAGCTGCAATTGCTTCTGACAGGGTCGCTTTTGCTTAAAATTCTTGCTTTTTCTCTTTTAAAATTTTATCTAAAAGTTGCACGTCATTTTTCAATTTCTAACACTAACAATTGTTGGTTTGAATTTTTGAAAGGTGCTAACATTGTTTATGCAAGATTTGTAGAAGCATGGCATGTGTTTATCCAAGAATAAACTAACAATTTTATTGCAGAGAAGGAAAACAGTCCAAGTCAAAAAATTTAGAAGCTTTCTAGATTAGAAAACTTTAAAATTGGTGCTATAAACTGAACCCCACAAATCACACACTTTCAATTAGTGCTTAAAAAAAATCTTTCAAAATCTTTCTAGCTTAGGAAAATGTTTCAATTGGTGCTTAAAAAGAATCTTTTCAAAATCTTTTTAGCTTAGGAAAATCTTTCAATTGGTGCTTAAAAAAAATCTTTTCAAAAGCTTTTTAGCTTAGGAAAATCTTTCAATTGGTGCTTCAAAAGAATATTTCAAAAGATTTCTAGCTTAGAATTTTTTTTCAATTGGTGTTAAAAAAATGAACCCCAAAAACTTACACGTTTTTGTTTTGGTGTTCTAAAAAGAATTTTCAAAATCTTTCCTAGAATAGAACAACACTTCACTATTGGTTCTCTAAAAACAAGTGCTTGTTTTTTGACCAAAGGTTTTCAATATGTTGACAAAACAAATGATTTACTTTTGTTTTTCCAATTAAGACAAGGATTGTTAGAAACACTCGATTTTAGGCTTTAAATTGGACAAATACTTTTTGATTTTGCACACTAATATCTAAATTGCTTGAAATATAGAATACTTTGTTTGGTGCACCTAAAAAAATTGCTATCTTGTACACATTTTATTTCATTTTTTTGGATAGCGCTACTCAAGGGGCTTAAAAGAACATTACAATGAAGTGTATACTGTGTCTTTTGTATTTGGAAAACTAGGTGTCTATCCTATCCCCTTGCACCTTTTGGTGACCTTGGGTGATGAAAAGAATCTTGAGTTTCACACATTGTTTTCATTTCAAAGCACTACCTTTAGAGGGCATGCCTTTTGACGCATCCCACATTGGAGAACTCAAAGGAAACTCAAAGCGGTATTTCACTCAGGTCGCTATATCAATGGTCAAGGCTAAATGCAAAATGACTTGCATCGGTGATTACTTGGCCATTAGTTCCATTCACAAAAGGGGAGGTACCTTATGTAAATCAAGCCCCAATTAAGTTGGTTAAAGCTTTAAGTGGCTTGTTGGATGCTAGCCAAGTGTTGGATCCCCTAAGCATTACTAAGAACCAGTGTTGTAGAAGCCACCTTTTTAGCCAAAAACATTCTTTGAAGTGGTGCATAAAAACTTTGATTTTGAGAAGTTACTTACCAAGTATGACTTATGGTTGAGCTTAAAACACTCTCCATTCATTACATGTAAAATCATCCCTTTAGGTCATGAGGTAAGCCCACCTAAAAGAACATGGTTATCCCTAGGGTGTAAATTGTCTTCACAAAATTTCCAAATCCCTCGGTTACTTTGAAACATCAAACATTTGCTTGAATTAAAATGAACACATCAAAAAAGCATTTAACATGGTTATCAAACATCAAACCCTTTTGAATTAGTGAGAATACTTTGAAAAGTGCCCTATGTTTGCAATCCTAAAAAGATCTCTTAAACAAATATCTTTAAGGTTTATGAATATTTAGGCTTAGATTTCAAGTCCCACTAAGGACAAAGTAAACATTAGAAATTATGACTTTAGCATTTGGACTTCCATGAACATTGAGCTTTTGTGGAAAGAAACATGCTTAAAGTTATAGAAATTTAGGGTCAAATAGTTTTGATTGTTGTGTTGCATGATATCACTTTCCAAATCTCAAAACAGATCAAACAAAGTCATTCAAAACTATAAATTTATCCAAACTGTTGTCAACACAGAAATTGGGAAACAATTATGCACAAAATATCACTATTGTTGTTGTTTTATGCCACACTTGACCAAAAACTAGCCATAGTCGACCTAAAGTAGGCCTCTTTTTCTCTCTACCTTATGATAGTCACTAGTAAAAAACTGCCACTTTTTCAAATCTAAACACAGTTGACATAAACTAGCCATTGTTGACCATAATATTGTCGTAGTTAACATATTTTCTTGGCTGCAATTGAATAAAAACTAGCTATAGACACCATCCTTTAAAATAGAAAATCCCAAAAACACTCAAAAAGTAGAAAAATCCTATAAACAAAGCATTCTTTTATTCCATAGTTAGAAATCATAAAACTTCCACAAAAATATCTTGATGCTTGTTTATGACAACCATGCGATCACAACATAGAAAAAAGATGGAAGCAAACAAAAGTAGCGCTAGTATTCCCCCAACAAACACCACAAATGATGTAAGTGACCCATGGGGTTATAGATCAAGTGACCTTATAACTCCTCGAAAGGAACCGACATTCAAAGCAACATCAAACCAACCACCAAGTGAGGAGGAGGTAATCCGTAGACAACAAGAAATGATGGATAGGTCAAATAAAAATCCCAAGGATGTGGTCATAGAAGAAGTGAATAGTGAGGAAGAATTAGATGATGAAGAATTCTTTCAACACTCCAATAATCCCAACGTACTTAAACTTATGGAAAAACTCCTAAGAAAGGATCCAAACTTCCACTTCTTCAAATTAGCACAAAGTGGTGCTAAGTTACCTATAGAATTTAACATGGAAGGTCTTAAGGATTCTCACCTCATTCCCTTAGGGGAAAAATCAGTTTTGAGGGAAGTACCCAAACCATTGGAGATTCCAAACATGCCACCAATCTTCTCACAAGGAAATGATCAATCAATGGACAACCCTTTGTTTAGGAAACCGTCCAAAATTGAACAAGCAGTAGTGGACCAACAATATCAAGGAAGTCCATCTCAATACATACCCCAAAACACTTCATATATGGACCCTTCCCAAAATGTACAAAATCAACAAGGATAATTTCCACAACAAAATACACATCAAGGTGTGCCACAAATGAACTACTTAGGAAGCCTTCAAACAAATAAACAAGGTGTGCCACATGGTACCCTTACTAATCAACATCAACAAGGTGTGCCACATGGTACCCTTCCCAATCAACATCAACAATGTGTGCCACATGGTACCTTCCCCAATCAACATCAATATGGTGTGTCACATGGTACCCTTCCAATTAAAATCAACAAGGTATTCCATAAGGTACATTTTTCAATCAAAAAGGTGTGCCACATGGTATCCTTCCCAATCATCATCAACAAGGTGTGCCACATGGTACCTTTCCCAATAAACATCAACAAGGTATGCCATAGGGTACCCTTTTCAATCAACAAGGTGTGCCACATGGTACCCTTCCTAATCAACATCAACAAGGTGTACCACATGGTACCCTTCCCAATCAACATCAACAAGGTGTGTCATAGGGTACCCTTTTCAATGAACAAGGTGTGCCACATGGTACCCTTCCCAATAAACATCAACAAGGTGTTCCACATGGTACCCTTTCCAATCAACAATACCAACAACAAGGTTTACCACTAATTCACTATCAAGGTAACCTTCAATACAATTCACCCCAACAACAAGGTGTACTGCCAATGCACTATTAGGGTAACCTTCAATACAATTCATCCCAACAACAAAGTGTACCACCAATGCACTACTAGGGTAACATTTAAAACAATTCATCCCAATAGCAAGGTGTACCACCAATGCATTATTACGATACCCATCTTCAATAAAATCAACAATGACTTAATCCTCCTTACATTCAACAAGGAGCTAACCCTCGTTCCATACAACAAGGACTTAACCATCCTTACAATCAACAAGGACCTAACCCTCCTTTCGTACAACAAGGAATTAACTCTCCTCCCACTCACCATGGTTACCAAGGTCTTGTATCAACAATACCAAACATATGAATTTTTTTTTTGAGACAACAAGGCTACTACGCACAAGATCCACAAAAAAATGCACCAAAAATAGAGGTAGACATGCAACTACAAGCCCTAAATCAAAAGATATTGGATATCCATATTGGAAACCCCAAGAAGGCCTACAATCTATAAGATAGATGTCCATTCCCTTTTGATCACCCTATTATGATGCTTCCTTTCCCTAAAAATTTTGAAATACCAAAGTTTGAAAAGTATAAGGGAAAAGGAGATCCAGTCAAACATGTGTGAGATTTACCGATAGCTTGGATGGAAGTGCAAAATAATGATTCCTACCTAATAATAAATTTTTCACGCAGCCTAATTGGTCATGCTATGGAATGGTTCTCCCATCTACCACCAGACATTAAGAGTTTTGACGAGTTGACTAACAAGTTTGTGAACCACTTCTTGTTCAACATAGAATAGGATGTCACCATCACTAACCTCTACAAAATTAAACAAAGTCAAGGAGAATCTTTTACATCCTACCTATTGTTGGTGTAATTAATTATTTAATTACAATTTACATAAGTTTACTTAGGCAATATTTAATTCCTAGGTTAATTATTGTCATCCTTATCTTGTTGAGCTATCTTGTTGCTCAAGATAAGATTAGGGTTATGCATCTTTGCTTTTATAAAGAAAATCATATCTTGTAATTATTTGTACTTCGAATATATCAATTTGCACATCTTTATGCAATCTCTCTGCTTTTTTGTTTTTCTCTTTGTGGAAGGCTATTTTTTGGTTTGCATTTCAAATCTTGGTTTCTAACATGGTATTAGAGCCTCGATTTGCAGCCCCTTCTCAGCTTTTTTGGAGGAATACATTGCAGAACTTGTTCGGTGTCCCTCAAGGGTTTCATTCCTTGAGTATATTCATGAAGCATCTTGGATTAGATCAGGTTTTTCCATTGGATTCAGATTGTTGGAAATGGTTAGAAATGACTTTTATTTCACTCATTTTGGTCACCGTTTGCTAGATCTGTGAAGGTCTCAAGCTCGGTGATTTTTCTAATAGATCTAGGGGTCGCCTATTTTTCTGGGCACTTTAGGCCCAAATGTACCTCGCCGTTGGATTTGTAGCACCCAAAAACCCCTATTTTCATATAAATTTTGTCTAGTTTGGACACGATGCGTGCGGAGAGGAAGAACTTTGAAGTACTGCGCAGTTCAGTTCAGAAATGCGCTGATTACTACCGAGCACCCACCGAAGCTCCACCAGCTCGCCGCCCAATGACCACCTCTGCTAGCCCACCGCTCAATCTTCCAACAGCCCCCACGGGCCTTTGCACAGAGCCATTGACCATATGGGGGACCAGGCACTATGTGCCCAACCCCCAACCAGCCTTCCAGCCCCTGCCCCGGTCATATGGATGACCGAGGGCTCTGCCGCCGACCCCTGACAGCCAGCCCCCTAGTCCGCCCAGGCGACTAGGGGCTTTATTTTTTAGCCCCTGAGGGCTATAGAGGACCAAATTAAACTTTTTTGGAGCACTTTCATGGAAACAGGCGTAACTTGGGCATATGGCGTTTTTGTTTTGTAAATGAGATATCGTCAGAAAGATGTTTTGATGCTCTATGCAATGGTACAAGTGTTATTTTTTGGTTTTTCTTGTTTGATGCCTTTTTCAGCCTCGGAAGTTAGATGTTACTGTTTTCACTCCGGGAGACGTATCTTTTGACTTGCTTATCTGTTTTTCACGATTCAAGCGGCATCAAAAAGCTGGTTTTGGCCTCTATGTAGATTTGAGGTCCTTTTCAGAAGATGTGTACCTTATTTTGTGCATGCATTATTTTTTTGTTTCATGCACTAGGTTTGTATTTTCGCTTTTGTTTCTGTAGTTTCTCCATGTTTTGCATGCTCTCCTTTTACAATTGCTGGGTATTGTAATAACGAACTGATATAAAGTTCCATTAATGGGGGGGGTTCTTGCATCACACTTTCATATTGGTGACAACTCGCATGAGTTTGTCTGGTTTCCTGTTGTTACTTTTAGCTTCTTTCTTGCTTAGCTAGACACATCATTGGTTTGCATCGGTTCACACTTCACATTGGGAGTTTATGGTTATTGATCCGCATTAGTTTAGATCCTTCTCAGTTTGAGGGCCATTTTTTTATGGTTAATGTTCCAGAATATTGATGGTACTCATCTTATGGGGCAGTTTTAGTTTCAGTTTGGCATTGGCTTCGAGACACAACTTCCAGATTTTGTCATCATTATGGGGGGCTTCATTCTTTCATCTACTGTTGCTTGCAGATTCTAGGGTTGATCCAGTATGTGAGTTTCCAGTGTTCCTTGGCATCGGGTCTACTATTGCATTTGTGATTTCATTTTTTGGTTTCTTGCAAATAGAAGTATCTTTCCTTGCTTGTCGGATTTGGGGTTGCAAGGTTGCTTCATCAGAGTTCTTCCAGTGATTCTTTGCAGCAGTTCATCTCATTGAGGTGGGGTTTTTCCCACTGGGTTTTCTCTCTCTTTGCATTTGTACATGGGTACCTGATCAGGCCTTTGTTGTCGGGACCCATCTCGCATCATTTGCATAATAATTTGCTTCTCCCTAAGTTGCACTTATGGGGGGTGTTGGTGTAATTAATTATTTAATTACACTTTACATAAGTTTACTTAGGCAATATTTAATTCCTAGGTTAATCATTGTCATCCTTATCTTGTTGAGCTATCTTGTTGCTCAAGATAAGATTAGGGTTATGCATCTTTGCTTTTATAAAGCAAATCATAGCTTGTAATTATTTGTACTTCGAATATATCAATTTGCACATATTTATGCAATCTCTCTGCTTTTTTGTTTTTCTCTTTGTGGAAGGTTATTTTCTGGTTTGCATTTCAAATCTTGGTTTCTAACACCTACAAATATGGAGACATAAAGCTAGTAGCTATAAGTGGCCTATTCCCGACAAAGAACTAGTGGATATCTTTGTTTCCAATGTCCAAGCAGGAATTAATTATCAACTCACCATGTTGTGCCCCACTAACTTCAAAGAAAATATTGAAAAGAGGCTACACATTGAAAGAGCTCTCATAACAAGGGGAGTTATTAAATTGAATAAACTAAAGGACAACTCTTCTAGTTCAAATAAGAAAACTAAGAATTGGGACAAGAACAAAAATGTTACCAACGATGGAGTAGTTGATGCTAGAGTTGTATGGAACGTGCAAAATCCCAACGTACCACAAAAAAAACCTCAAGTTGCATAAATGAGATACGCTCCCAACAACAAACAAAATAATAAAATAACCAACAGACAAATCAAGGAGGACAACAAAGACAATATGACCAACCAAGGAGGAAATTTACTCAATTAGGAGAAACACTTGAGACAATCATGCACAAATTAGTCCAAAAAAACCTCATCAAAGTTAACGAGCATCCAAACTATGAAGAGCCAAGTTTTAAAACACCATGGTACAATGAGAAGGACTTATGTGAGTTCCACAAGATCAAGAGACATACAACGACTAAATGCATGAGACTTAAAAATATAATACAAGACTTGATTGACAAGGGAGAAGTGGATATAGAACACTATCCTGGAAACAAAGACCTCCAAATCTACATGAATCCAATTCCTAACCATTCTAAGAAAAATGAAAAAGGGAAAGAACAAGACTATCACAATTCCAACTACACCTATGGTGACACCATCCTAGGTACCCTCTGCCAAGTAGATGACACTAGGGTCAATGTGTTAACTATATGAGTTAGGGACCCCAAATGTAATGTAACTACCTAAGGGAAAGTCACAATACAAGGAGCCCCACCTAAACCCATAGCTAAGTCATCCAATGACTATAGTATTGTGGAACAACTGAAGAAGACTCTCACTTTGATCTCCATCCTAGAGTTGCTGAAATTATCACTTGTGCATAGGGAAATACTAGAGAATGATTTGGAAATAGTGGTCCCTAATGACCTCAATCATGATCAATTTCAAGCCATGGTTGGCAAGATCACAACCAATCATCATTTAGTCTTTTTTGAGAAATACCTTCCATAGAAGTCGTTCCACAACCAAGCCCTCTATATAGAGGTTGGTGTTAACAAATATATGGTCAAAAGAGTATTGATAGATAACAATACAGGTTTAAACATCTATACCTTGAAATTTGTTAAACAATTGGGGTATTTTGATGATGTAATTGACAAAGGAAAATGCACCACTATAAGGGCTTATGACAACCTAGAAAGAAATTTAGAAGGGAAAATCAAGCTACTTGTGTACAGATAGGACCAACAACAATGAAAACAACATGTCAGGTACTGGACCTTAAATTAAAATATAACCTTCTTCTAGGACGCCCATGGATTCATGCACTACAAGCAGTTCCATTGACATTCCACCAGTGTCTAAAATTTCCTCACGCAGGAAAGGAGGTTACATTATATGTTGATCCTGAATCCTTCCACTACTATGCAAAATTGGAGAAGTACAAAAAAATATAGTGTATACCTAATAATGATATATCATTTCACTTCTTCTCATATGCTGATCCATCAACACTACCATCAACCTCAGCTAAACCCTCATCAAGTGAGAAACCAAAATTCAAGTACTTGACAAAGGTAACGGGAACTATCATTTCAATCAAGACTTTTGCATTGGAATGGTTCTCCCAACACCAAAGGTTTATGGAGGGCCTAAGGAGATCAAACATACTCAAGCAGTAACAATGGTAGCAAAACCCACAATCTTTACCAAGTGGGGAGATATCAATGATGAGGAAATATTCAAAGAGGATATTTTGTCAATGATCTATAAGGAAGAACAAAAGAACTAGAATTGATACAACCTCTTCTCATTGATCCTAGCAGTAAAGGGTATCAACTAGCTAAAAAAAATGAGATACACTAGAAAAGGTGGGCTTGTGTGACAGAAAGAAGGCAGATTGGAACCTATTATAGTGGAACAAAGAAAGAAGAACATGGGAATAGGCTATGATTTGATAGACAAGGTGACTCCAAACACTAGACGCACCTCTTGTTAGAAAGGAGATCCTTCTATTGACATTAAGACATTGGATATCTACCATCTTATGGACAAAAATTTACCCATTGAGGACTTATTTGAAAGCTTTAGCGTAAGTATATTCCCTATCCGACTTAGCAAACCTATATTCAAATACTATACTTATGAAACAAACTCTAATGAGTATGAATGGGATTCTCCTTACTTTGTCACCTCTAGTGTTGATGACCTAGATACCCAATGGGAAAATGATTCCAGAGCCATATTGACCATTTCCAAAACTTTTGTAAGCTTTACAAATAATGATGACATTCTACCCCTTTGCTACCAATAGCTAATAGATTGGGACCAACAACACCATATGCCTATTTTAGATCAATTCCAAAATGATGAAGCTATTACAGAGTTTATGGGGCTTCAAACCGATATAGCATCAGGAGATCATAAAGCATGGTTTGTCATGGAACTTGAACAACAAGAATATTTTAGAGGGGAGATTGTGTCATTTGGTCAAAAAATTGAAAAAGAAAATGTATAAATAAAAATGAGTTCCCTTAGGGAAAACCACGGTGTGGCTCTGTTGAATCTTGAAAAGAGAAAAATAAAGGATGAATCTAAGGGTTAAAACCTTCCCGAGGCACCTAAAGATGGAGGATTCAATCTCCCTATTCCTAAATATCAAGAGAAGTCAAAACTCCTAGTTGAAGAAGCAAAATCTATAAATGTTGGCATAGTAGAAGCATCCAAGATCACATACCATGCAGTGTCACTTGATCCTAAAGAGAAAGTGAACTTCTTAGCATTCATCAATGAAAGGAAAATAAACTTCACATGGACATATGTAGAAATGCTAGGGCTAGATCGAACATTGGTCATACACCACCTAGCCATATTTATTGGAGCTAAACCCATCAAGTAGAAACTACAAAAGATGCATCCTTAGATAACACTTTTGGTAAAACTAGAACTAAAGAAACTGCTAGATGTGGGTTTCATAAGACCAATTGATTATCTTGAATAGATATCGAATCTAGTAATTGTATCAAATCCCACTGGGGGCATAATAATTGGCACAGATTTTAGAGATCTAAGCAAAGCTTGTCTAAAAGATGACTTCCCTCTTCCAAGCATTAATACGATTGTAGATCTAACAACATGGCATGAAATGTTGTCACTGATGGATGAATTTTTAGGATATAATCAGATAAAAATCTCTTGATGATCAAAATAAAATGGCATTCACTTGTGTATGGGTACCTTCTATTGGAACGCCATGTTATTCGGTCTAAAGAATGTGGGGGAAACCTATCAACGAGTGATGACTACAATCTTTGATGATATGCTACATAGAACTATGGAAGATTATATGGATGACATACTAGAAAAGTCCCTCAAAAGAGAATACCATATGACCAACCTTGCAAAAGTGTTTGACAGGCTTGAGTAGTATAACTTAAGACTGAATCCAAAAAAGTGTGTATTCGGGGTAACATATGGAAAATTGCTAGGGTACAAAGTATCATGAAGAGGCATTGAAGTAGATCCTGCAAATGTAAAAGCTATACAAGAGATTCCCCCTCCAAAGACAAAGCAACTAAAAAGTCTACAGGGGAAACTACAATCCATCAGGCGATTCATCACACAATTGGCAGATAAGTGTCACCCCTTTACCCATCTCCTACACAAGCACACCACATTCAAGTGGGATGGTAGATGTGATCAAGGGTTCCAACAAGTCAAGGAGTAGCTACTCACTCCTCCAATACTAATGCTACCTATTCAAAATAAATAAATGATACTCTATGTATCTAAAACATAAGCAACATTAGGCGATCCTAGCATAACTAGATAATAATAACAAAGAAAGAGTGGTATACTACATCAACCAAACACAGGTGGGCTACAAATTGAACTATTCACCCACAAAAAGAGTGTGTCTATTATCTTTGTGGCACATATTAAGACACTATATCCTGAATAGACAAGTAAAGCTAATCTCAAAAGTAGATCCACTAAAATACCTATTGGCAAAAGTATCTCTAATAAATAGGATTACTAAATGGGTGATGATACTGAGTGAGTTTGACATAGAGTATGTAGAGAGGAGAGCCATCAAAGGACAAATCATAGTAGATCAACTAGATGAAGCATTAATGGAAGATTACCAATCTCTCATAATATACTTCCTAGATGTAAGAATACTGCTAATAGAACAAATAAGCCGGTGGACCTTATAGTTTGACGTGTCCCACACTCAACACGACTCAGGAGTAGGTATATTATTTCTCACACCACAGGGAGATAGTATACTTAAGTCCTAAAAAATTAATTTCCCATGCAAAAATAACATCTCGGAGCATGAAGCATTAATCACAGGACTAAAAATGGCCATCGAATGGAGGATTAAAGAGCTGTAGGTTTATGGAGACTCTCAACTAGTAATCGGGCAAGTAAAGGATGAGTATCAAACAAAAGATGATAAGATGATGCCATATAAAAAGATCATGAACAGTTTCAAGCAATATTTTGTCACCATCACCTTTGAATAGGCTCCCCAGATCAACAACATAACAACTAACATAATGGCAATGATAGGTTCGCTTCTTGATATTCCACAAAATATTTCTAAATATGAATTCCTTGTGGAGAAATTGCTCGTACTGAGGTTTGATATCCCATAATCAGAACTAGTATGCATTGTTGTTGGTCCTAACTCGCCGTGGTACCATGATACATTTGACTATATCCTGTGTGACGGGGAAAATCATAGATGCAGACAAGATAAATATAAATGAATTCAGAATCTAATCTAAGATCAAGAACACTAATCTAGATTTAATCCTACACTTACGACATGAACAATTAAGATTACTAAATTCAAGAACATGTGAATGCAATACATAAAAAAATGAATTCAACAACAAAATTGTTACCCATCTTGTATCCGAGTGTATTCACCTGATGTTGGATTTCTTGTATCACTGCGAAGCCTCCATTGTTCATGTGCAAAAGTTTGAAGAAATTTTTTGATTTTGGTTGATCAAAGAAATGTTGAAGCTCTAATGGTGGTTGTGAATGTCGACAGTACTTGATTGTGCAAATGATGTTGAATATTCGATCCTTTTTTGTGAGGAAAGAGGTTTGTTATATAGAAAATGAGATTCAAAATGGATGATCAAGATTAAACAATGTTGAATCAAGATCGATGGTTGAAAGGTGTTGAGAGGATTTAGACATGAGTAGATTGTGCAAAGTAGATTTCACAATTTGTGTGATTGAGAAATAGATTGAATAATTAGTGTGATTGAGAAATAGATTGGTTAGTCAGGAATTAGATTGCTCTGTCAGACAATCGTAATTTGCTCAATCAGAAATAGATTGATTTGTTAAGATTAGATTGAGAAATTAGGGGATCATAATTTACTCAATCAGGTTAGTTGTTGGAAAATATTAATTAATTGATTTAATTAATTCATTCATTTTGGAGTTGAATGTGCAAATCAAGTTTGACTTTTGTAAACAAAGTTGCATTAGTTTGATTTGATTTTTGATGAATGATTTGAATAGTTGATTTAATTTATTCAAATTTTAGAGGGAAAGTGTCGTAATTAAATTATTATGATCTAATAATTCAATTAACTTAGGGGAATAAGGTGATTTAGCAGCATAATTAAATATTTGGTGTTATTTAACTAATCAGGATGAAATAAAGTTAGATTAGGACTTTATTAAATAAATGTAATTAATTTAATTGGTCGAAATGATGAAATGTGAATTAATCAAATAATGTCATGTTATTTAATTAATAGCAGAAAGAGGGTGTTTGGGACTTAATTAAATAAATGAAATTTATTTAATTAGTCAAAAACGATGAAAAATGGATTAATTAAATAATGTCATTTTATTAAATTAATAGAGGAAATTAGGGTTTTGGATGTTGTTTGATGTTGTTTAGGGTGTGTGATAGGTGTTAGGTCAATTTTACATGTCTAAATTTTCCCCCTCTTTAAGATAAAGTACTGGTTGCTTTGTTTCAAAGATTATTTTTTTAAGATCAAGTTTTTGAAAAAAAATTATGCCCCATTGTGCCTCGACATTCAATGGAATGATGGTAGGACTTTGTACTGCCCCCTTGAGAGGTTGGCTGAAAATTTCAATTTGGAGGTCAGGATCACGACAATGTTCAATTCCATCCATATGTGTTTAGGACAAAGAAAATAGGTCTATAGGTTCCTCGTTGCTTGTTTCAATGTTCCCTGAAAGTCCTAATTTAAATATAGGAAGGTTCCATAAGTAGAAATTAGGGTTTCCTAGGTGAAATTAGGGTTTTTTGAGGGTTAATATAGGTAATTAGTGTTCTAATTGCCTCATTTGTGCTTTGATCCTATATCTAATTCTTGTCTCTATATTTCCCATTCTGTCAATTGTCGAGGACTAATGTCGAGGATTCAGGGACCCCACATCGTTTGGACCTAGTTCAGGAGTTTGGACGGCTCGTAGGTGTCAGTGGTCCGGTATGTACCCTCTCGCTTTCATCTTGTCCTATTCTTGTATTTCATGTACAAAGTTTTCTAGGTCAATAGCAAAATTTTCATGATTTCAGAGCATCTGCATCATTTTCCTCACACTTTCTTGTTCAAGAAGCTCACACTTGACATAAAACCTCTCCCTTGCTCTAGATCCTCACCTTTGACCTAAAACTTTGTCTTTATTTCATGCTTTTGATGTAAATATTTGCTTTTGAATGTTGTTTAGACTATTTCCTTGCATCTACTAAAGACCCTTGCCCTTGCTTCAGATCCTTGCATTTGATATTCTCGCCCTTGCTTTAAAACCTTGCCCTTGCTTTAAAACCTCACCTTTTCTCTTGTTTCCTTGCATTTT
>VDFB02355408.1:0-11927 GCA_007258455.2 Sequoia sempervirens | reverse complement strand
CCAGTAGCCTTCAGACTCAGACTCATTCATTAAAACTAGCTCTGAATGTTCTTCTTCTATTGTTGTCTCTTCATTGTGAGCTAGATATTCGCACAATCCTCTTCCTCAGCCGATCTTTGTGGGCTTGACCTCAATGTCATATTCAAGGATATTGGTGATCTAATTAGCCCTTTTTTTGATGATTTCTCCTTCCATAATGTATTCACATACATTGGAATGCACAACATAAACGATCACCTTATTGCAAGAGATTAGGCATCAGAGCTTCTTGAGTCCCTTAACTATTATGAAGGCTTGTCTCTTGATGAAGTTGTAGTTTGTATCATATTCCTTTAGGGTCCAGGAGTGGAATGCTATCAGATGTTCTCCCTTTCCTTCATTATCCTTCTACGTTAAGACAGTAGCAATGCTTGACTTGTTGTTGAATACATACATTATGAAGTCCTTTGATAGGTCTAGATTTACTAGTACAGGATCTGAGGAAATAACATCCTTAACCTTTTCAAAGGCTTCTCTTGCTTCTTTAGTCCATTTGAATAATTGATCCTTTTTTAGTATTAAGGTGATTAGTCAAGTTATCCCTGCAAAATCCAAAATGAATTTGCTCACAAAGTTTACCTTCCTCAAGAAAGATTGAACTCCTTTCTTTTTTACTGATAGGGGAAGTTCTTTGATTGCTTTCACCCGCTCGGGATCAATTACAATTCCTTCTTTGGACGCTACGTGTCCCAATAGCTTTCCTTGCAGCACTCTAAAAACACATTTTTTTGAGTTCAGGGAGACCCCAAACTCTTGGCATTTTTTAAAAACCATCTCAAGGTGATTGAAATGATCATCCTTATGTTTGGAGAAAACAGTCAGATCATTTAAATAGATTAGGATAATCTTGCTAATCAATTCGCTAAAAGTTATGTCCATGGCCCACTTAAATGTGTCTCCTACATTTGAAAGTCTGAAAGGGATTTTAGCATATGCAAACATTCCCCACTTGGTAGTGAATGTCATCTTGTGTCGGTCCTCTTCTCTCACCTGAATCTGATTGTAACCGAAGAAGCCATCCAATAGAGAAAACATTTTTTATCCTGCTATTGTTTGTAAGATTGTCTCCATAGAGGGCAACAAGTAGTGGTCCTTTAGGGATGCTCTATTCAGGTCCCAAAAGTCAACACATAAGTGGATGTCTTTGTTCTTCTTTCATACTAGCACTAGGTTGGATACCCATGTGATTTGCATGATCGAGAAGACAATCTGAGACTAAATTAGCTTTGTTAACTCTTGTGCCATCATCACTTCGATCTTCGGGTTTACTTGTCTCTATTTTTGGTAGACTAGTTTTGCACCTTTCATCAGATCTATTGTATGTTGGATGATGTCCATATCATATCCCTTAAGGTCATCATATGACTAGGCAACTACTAATTCATACCTCTCATAGAAGTAAATGAGCCTTTCTCTATCATGATGCAGGACGTCCTTCCCGACTTTAAGCTTTCTCACATCTTTGACTTGAAGGTCAACATAGTCACTTTTCTCCACTACAAACTTCCTTTTATCATTTCTTGCATCATCACAATAAAAAATGTTTTTGAAAGTGACAAGCCCCTTCAAAATCTTATTAGACCATAGCTGAATGATCTATCTGTCATAGGTTCTGACAATCTTTGGTTGGAGTTGGTCGGCAAACTCTCCCGACTGTTGGATAAATGAAGTGATGTGTTCATCACTGTAAACTACCTACCAGCTTTGATCATTATCTAGAATTGATGGTCAAACTATCACTTGTACAAAGTATCTATTATGCATTAGTTAGGAGACCAGTTCGAATTAAGATCCGATTGCGGCCATGTGATCTGCATCAACATTTTGTTCTCTGGGAACTGTCTAAATGTTGAAGGCTTCAAATCCTTCTATCAGGTCCCAGGCTCTATGTCTATAGGATCTCATGTAGACATTCTTGGCTGTGGAAACCCCTCAAACTTGGTTGACCACTAATTCAGAATCTCCAAACACCATCAATTGCTTGATGCCCATCCACTCTGCAAGGCTCAAACCTTTCACTAGGCCTTCATAGTCAGCTTCATTGTTCGAACAAGTGAACTGGAAGCAGAAAGAACAAAATGTCTTTTCATTATGTGGGAATGTCAAACATATCCTGACTCCTGCACCCACTTTGCATCTTGCTCCATCAAAGTGGAGTATCCATAGCTCTAAAGCTTGGTTACCTTCAGGTTCCTTCATGACCTTCAAAATCTCTTGTTCCTCATCAAAGATGACATAGGTGCCTAGATTGGTAGCATGATAGTTTCCAAAAGGTTCAGCATCTAAACTTCATCTTTCGGTCTGATCTCTAGTCACTTTTTCGTCTTCTAGCAACTCAGTGCAATATGTCTCCTCTTTAGTGAAAGAGGTATGGGCAGCTTCAAATTTGATCATAGCTTCATTAGCCACATGTTCCAAGTGCAAATATTTGGACACAATTTTCATTTTAGCTCCATGCTTGGTCCTTAGGATCAAGTGCGACCAGTCCAGAGAAAGATACCCTCCTATCTTTGAAGTGAATTCTTAGGATAGGTAGAGGCTGAACATAGGGGGTCATCTATGATCATAGTGTCTTGTAGAACTATGATACTAGGGTAGGAGAACAGAGTCAAGGGGAGGTCTTTGAAAACACCTATGATTTTGACTTTGTTCCCATCAAGATGCATAACCCCCCTCTTCAAAGGTTCATAGCTAAGTCCAAGGGCTTCGACTATCAGCTTTGGCATGACTGTAGTGCTAGCACCAAAGTCAATCATGGCATTGTGTAATAATTTTTCTCCCACAATGAGGGTTAGGAAGAAGTGTTTCAACTTTGGCTTATCTCTAACCTTAGGAAGGGATTCCTCTTTGCTATTTGTGAGAACTTTGATAGGAGGTGATTGACCAACAACCTTTCCTTTGAGCATTTTCTCTTTTGGTTCAATGATTGGATCCTCCTAGAGAGCCTTCTGTAGCAATGTATTTTGTTCTGGAATAGCTAAGATATCCCACAGAGACACATTAGTTGATGATTTTTTAATTGTTTGACCACATTCAATGGTGAAGGATTTGGAAGCTTCTGCTCCTTAGCTTTGGTTATAAAAATTTCCTTCTATGGTGGACATTGTTGTACTACTACGAAGGTGTTGGATATCTAGTCATAAGCATTTTTGGGCTACGGATTGACTAGTTGTGGAGTGACTGATTCACTTGTGAATATCCTCTTTGAGTGAGTGTTGTAATCAGACTATACTTGTTGTGCTTTAGATGTGGATGGGTGATTGGCGAACACCACATCTTCTTCTTCCATCCATGAGAAGAGTGTATGATCAGGAGCAATATTCATTTCTTGCTCTAGGGACATCCCTTGCATTTGCATCGTGAGTACCATGTTTTCCATTTACATAGAGGCATATACATAACCTCTGTGATCTTCTGTTGCACCTTGGTTTCGCTACTCGGCCACCTTTTTTTGTAGATTGTCACATGGGTAGTTTTGGGGCATATGTGCGTTGCCACCAGGGAAGCACTAGGGGTTGGTGTCATCGACTTAATTGTCTTTCCCTGCATTTAGCTCTTTTCTCGAGCTTAGGTTAGCACTTTGCAGTGGAGTGGGTACTGGCACTATTTGATTTGTTGTTTACGCTTGTAGATTTGTGCGAGTGCCTCCTTGGAACTAGTTATGTTGGTAAGAAGACCTCCTGCCTTGATAATTCTGATAGGTCAGCTTTAGAGGCACGAACTAGTTTCACTTGATGACAATATTTCATTGGCGATGGTCCATAATATTTCCTTGAACTCACTCATTTCTTCCTTCAAAGACCCAGATGTAGAAGCCATGTTTTGTGGCACATTTGGATATGTGTACATGGATTGGGGAGGTGTAGATGCACTGGTAGATGGTATTTCCTACATGGAAGTTGATACCAAGGGGAATATAGACATGGTGGGCTGAGGCAACAAATTTTCAACATCAATTAGATTGTTCTCCGCTTTAACTGCAATGCTATATGCATCTGGTAGAGTGGTTCCACCGAGTGATTGGATCATCATTGAAATGTCGACGTTGATGGACTTCAAGTAGAACATGCAATCCAAGTTAGTGGTGGGAAGATTGTAGCATGAATTCTTTACCAATTTATGTGAAACTAGGCATTGAATTCAGTCACGGCTTCATACGAGGCCCGCTTTATGATGTCCAGTTGATGATATTGCGAAGACCTATCTCCATCATTTGAGAATCTCTCATAGAAAGTGTCTCCAAGTTGATCCTAGGTACTAATAGTATTAGCCTGTAGAGTGTGATAACAATCTAATGCCTTCTCCCTAAAAGAGGCTACAAGCAATCTTAACACCATGTTTTGTATGGTGATTCCATGCAATGTTCGGAGGGTGTCCTTGAGTTATCCGTGGTAAACTTAGGTATAGCTTTTAAAGCGGAGACTGGGATAGGGGCCCAAATGACAGGCACTACTAGTGCTATGAGAGGAATTCTGACATCCCATGCCACAACTTTTGTTAGCAGCAGGCAACATGGATAGCAGAAGGGGCAGAGGAAGTGGGACGTTCACAAGTTGGGTCAAGGCCTATATTGTTGCTAGTTGAAGTACTAGCAAGCCAGGATTATTTGTTGTTTGAGACCTAGTAATAGGCCGATGGCTCATACACCCTCTTTGAATTTAGATTCATTTAAGCAAGTCCCACTAGGTGTGCCAGAGAAAAGAAAACTATTGATGGCAATAATTTGCAAGGTAACAACCTTTATGGGAAACTCAGTTAATGGGGTGACCAATTGTGCTAAACTGAGTGACCTCTAAGTTTTTAAAGAAGTCGGCTTCTTCTGTAATTGGGGTTTTGGAATGGGAAAAAGAAGCAGATATAAAAAATAAAAATATAACTAAGACGATGCACCAAGGGGTAGATATAGGCATGATAAATCTATCTTTGGGGATTTGATCTAAGGGCCTAAATGGTAAACTACTATGTTCTAGAATTACAAAAATCAAAGATAAAGATCTAAACAATTCATTTAATGACATAAAATGATTGTTACATGCATCCACTGAAAAGAGGATTCAAAGACATGATCTAAATTAGAAATTTGTATTTAAAACCATAGAAGTCCTTGCAAATGAACAATCCAAACAATAATGGCATAATATTAATGTTTTCTCAAATAACATAAGAAAAAAAGAAAGGTCAAAAAATGGCATAGTCTGAAAGTTTTATATAATAATCTAGAACAATATTAAAGGCTTGGTGTCTCTCTCTAATTTCTCTGCATCCTCCAAACTTGTTTTTTGAAGCGAGAAGCAGTATTTATAGCCAACAATCCACTGCTTGGAAAGCTTGTAATAGAAAAAGATTTAGTATCTTAGGAAATGATGGTTGCAACAATGATTTCCATCGGTCGCTATAAGAGAAAAATATTCAGGCCATGGCATGTAGTCACTTCCTAGCAAGATGCATCCCTTTCAAATGATGGCAGTGGTCTAGAAAAACCTTGTGTTGACAAGTGTCGCTTCCCAGTAGAGGAAGATAGAACACGTGGTAGCATGCTGCATACTGTTGTTTGCTTCATCCTTCTTCTAGTAGAACTCTCATCGAAAGGATGCATGGTGGCAATTCGCAGCTTGTGGTTCATTCTCCCTTCCCTTCGATGAAAGCTTGCACTAGGAAGACATGTGGCAACAATGTTTATTATCAGCACTGACTGTGAGGTGCACCAAAAATTTATGCAAACAGAAGCTACGTGGCATGCATATGGGGCCCAATGAGAAAGTGAAGGAAAGTCGTTTATAAATAGCCTGTAATGTAGACACGTGGAAGCATAGTGGGAGCTAGTAGAAAAGTGAAGGAATCCCTTGCTACGAGGAGCACTAGGCAGACATGTGGAAGCAGTCGACAAAGTATAGCAAAAAGAAGGTCGATGAAAGGCTAAGGGAAACATGCTTGAACATATGGGGGTCAGGCCGGTGCTTAGCAAAACACAAAAATAGCTGAAGGGAGCTCAAAGAATTTTACATTCACAAAGCTCTTATGTCACATTGCTACAAAATATTGTTAGTATTCAAATCTACACATATATGTTGATAAACATTATAATGATTAGAAAATTCAATATGTACTCTATAAAAAGTTGTGCATGTGTGATTTATTTTGACATAAAAAGGATTTACCATTTCAAAATATCTTTGACTAATTTTAATTTGAGTATACATCTCTTAAAATTTGGAAAAACATTATGTTTGATTCATATCCAAAAAATTCCTCAAATGTTGATCATGGATTTGAGTACCAATCCCCCTTAAAACATCTCTTTTATTGGGAGAGACCCTTGTGCTATTCTACGAAAATTCTTCAATTAGGTATCTCAAGGCTTCAATAATTTCTTTATCTTTTCACGGTAGTCTACCAAAGAATTCCCATAATTCATTGTTATTTGGATCCTCCACTCTTTGATGTCTTCACATGGTTCTCATTAGAGATGATCTACTTATTTTTAATGCTTTACTTATCTTTTTAGTGAGGCGAGCTTTCTTGGTTTTATTTCTTACCATTGTTGATGTCATGACACATTAGTTGATATTACTATCTTTCATGTGTGAGGTAGAAGAAAAATCTCATATGCACTCATTAGATTCTTTACAATAGATTTCTCACTTGAATCATCTGATGTTCTTATCCTAGGAATCTTCGTGACAGGCCTAAATTTTAGTTGCTTCATCATTTCAAGAAATAGTTGATAAAAAAGCATGACCTTTCTTCTTAACCTAGCTCCAGTCAACCAAAGATGGATGTCTTTAAATTCCTTGCAAAGGAATGGGAGAACATATCCAAGTAGGGGTGTCTTGGGTGTTACTTTTTGGTCGCTTCCTCTGCTAGTTTTTGTTTCTCTATTATTAT
This sequence comes from Sequoia sempervirens, assembly GCA_007258455.2. Lineage (NCBI taxonomy): Eukaryota > Viridiplantae > Streptophyta > Pinopsida > Cupressales > Cupressaceae > Sequoia > Sequoia sempervirens. Next base: position 5,003 of record VDFB02355408.1, on the reverse strand, counting down.
TTTTCTATCTTTGGTCTATTTTTTTATGTTAATCTTGGTTGTATGAAATTTTTCCCTTGTGGAATTTTGTGTTAAGGATACAACACCCTATATATGCTACTTATATAATAAAAAACAAATAGTTGACATCTTGTGATCTTATTTAACTTCTCAAAAAAATAATATCCATATCCTCCTAGCATATCTTTCACAAGTATGCTTTGAAATATTATCAATCATTAATTTCAAAATATTAACATTAATATCAATCAAATACTTAATATTTATATGCAAAACTCAAGGAGGTGTTATCAAAGGTAGAGTTGCCTCAACATTAGGAATGCCAATAACATTGAGGATAGATGGCATACCTTCAATTCAAGATGAAAAGGATGATGTACCTTAAAATTGAGATGTAAAATATGGTGTACCTTCAACTTTAGATGTGGAAGATGGAGTGTCTCCAACTTGAGATGTGAATACTATTGTAATTTCAACATGAAAAGTCATAGATGGTGTTCCTTTAACTTGACTTGTGGTAGATGATGTGCCTCTGTTGAAAGTACAAGTAGTTGGTGTTGTCATTGATGTCAAAAATCTTTGGTGTTGTCATTGGTTTCAACTGTATGGGAAAGAGATTCTTGCAAGAGTGTGAGAAATTGGTATTGAGTTGTTGTTGTTTATGATGATTCTTTGATTAGTTTCATTATATTTTCATTAGTAAGATTTTGGTGTCAACCTCTAGTGTTAGTTTGATAAGCTTCTATATATAAATGTATGGTTGAGTTGCTATGTTGCAGTTGGCTTGATGGTGATGAGGAAGTATTGAAGAATTTGGTGATATATTTTTGGTGCTTGGTTTCCAAGTGCTTTTGAGAAAATTGAATAAAAAGAGGAAAAAGTGTGTTGCAGTGGTGTTTTGTGTTGTAGAGTAGTGTTATGGTATTTCTCTACAGTTCTTCTAGATTGAAGATCTACTTGTGTGGTTCATATATGTTGATTAGAGGTGTTCAAAGATATTGCATCCAAAATTTTGGTGTGTTGGATCGTTGTACAAAGGAAGGTGTGTTCACCAGTATGTGAAATGTATATTGTAGAGGTGTCTAGGAGAAATTTTTTTGCTCCACATTTCTTTGCAAAGTGGTTTGAGGTGAAAGGGTGTTGATAGTGTTCATATCTTTCTTCTATTGAATTTGTTTGAGGTTTGGTGCTTCCGAAGTTAGTTTCTTGGGTTGTAGTGTATGGTAGAGTTGTTTGAGTGTACTAGGTGTGTACATTCTTCAAGTGAATTATGTTGCAAAGTAATTTTCTTGTTTCTAGGATGTTTTATGGAATGTTCTAGATCATTTTAAAGTGTTATGTGGTGTTTGTGAGTCATGTTTGGATTTGAGGAAGTGTGTTCTTAAGTGTTAATGGTGTTAACAAATGTCTAACCCACCTTGGGTTTTTACACTATTTGTAAAGTTTCTTTGATGTTTATGGAAGCGTGGTTTGGTGTGTATGAGTGGATTTAGGTCCTAGCTAAGGTGTGTTGTGGTCCGCCTTCATTCCTTTCCACCAAGGGAATGTTTTGGTGCCAACCTAATTTCAATTTTCACGATTGAGGTGCATATATGACCTTGGAGAATGTTTTCGAGGTTGAAGATGATATAAATATGAGTTGAGTTGTTGAGGGATGATAAGATAGATGAGTATGATGCAAGTGATGCAAATTTTAGAATTATAGGGTACAAATTTATGAAGTGCAGTGCAAGCTTTCATGTGTTATATTACTGAATATAGTGAGCAAAAGGTTTCTACAAGTCTTATGAAATACTATGAATGTGTTGGTGATGTGGTGAATTTTCTATTGCTTGGAGATGGATTTCTCATTGTAACACTCTTATCTATCTTATTTTCTATTCTAGAAGTGAGCCTTTCTTTCTTTTGGGCAGTGAGTCCTCTAGCACTGATCCCTATTGTATTTAGTGTTGATATTACTTTATATTGTGAGTTAATCCTCACTATGGTTTTTCCTATCTTAGGTTTTCCATGTAAATTTGGTATTTCTTTGTGCATGGTGTTGATCTATTTCAATTTCTATTATTTGCTTTCAGGATAAATCATTCTAATAGATTAAGGGTTAATTGGATTAATGTGGATCTGAATGTTTTTGAGGGTTTTGAAGTTTTAAAGTACAATTGATTCACCCCTCCTCTCAGTTCTCTTGTGCATTCAACAACCTCCAAATTTGAGATTGAATTGTCTTATTACACAAAGGTTTTGAATTCATTAAATTTCAAATAACAATTCCACATATCTCTAACATTGCATGGATGTTTCATGTTCCTCTTGAATAGGCATGTCTTCTTCTATGGTGTTCAATTTCCCTCCTTCATGGAGTTGACTCATTCTTTCTCTTTTCTTTGCATTCTCGGCTTCATGCTCATTTAGTGTTAGAGTATTTGGTCATTTCCTTGACATGATGATGAATTCTACATGTATGCACTATTAAGCAAGGTTGACAAAATTTAAGTAATGTTCACTTGTGTCAACATGAACCACTTAAGGTGTGTACATATTGTAGGATAGGGTAAAATCAAGGTGTAAAGCATGAATTAATAGTATCAACCACCAACTACCTAAAACTCAAGCCCTAAAGACCCCAATCCAACAATGAAACACAAATGAACATAGAAACATAAATAATAAATCAATATTATCACAATTCCTATGCCATAGTTGGATCACCTTCATTTCTTTTCTCCATTTTTCTTTATATGCTTGCTTTCCTTTAGATTTATAGTATGCAAGAATAAGCCTAGTGATAGTGATAAAAAAATATCAAAGATAGTGGTTGTAGGGTTGGAATGAAAGGGATAAGTCTCTTATATAGAAAGCCAAATTTAAATGAAGGACCAAGATGAAATAATGAAGATCAATGGATGAGATTGCTTTGAGAAGCAAGGAAATAGGGTTAGGGAAAAAATAGGGTCTAGTTAAGGATGGACAATGGAGATTAAAAGGCAATAAAACCTTATCAAGGGTGGAAATTAATTGAGATAAAAGAGGAGATATGCACAAAAAAGGAGGCTACTGGAGTAAATTAAATAATTATAAAATTATTTAATTTAGGAGGGAAAGTGAATAATTGAATAATTAGAGCAATTATTTAATTATAGAAGAAGGGGAAAGTTGACTTTTAATTTAAATAACTGTTTAATTAAAAGGAGAAAAAAAGAAAAAAATAGTTAATAATTATTTAATAGTGGAGGGAAAAGTGGGGAAATAATTAAATAAAATAAGATTTATGTAATTATGGAAGAAAAAGGCTAATGAATAATTAAAATAATTATTTAACTATAGAATGAAAATGAAAGTAAATAATTAAATAAATGTTAATTTATTTAATTAATTAAAGAAAGAATAAAATGGAAAATGAATTAATTAAATAATTAAAATTATTTAATTAATAAAATAAATATGACTTTAGGAAATAATCAAATAATTAGAATTATTCAATTATGCAGGAAGAAGGGAAATCAATGTGAACAATGGCGTTCACAGGATTTGGACATTTTTTAGTGTCTACATTTTGCCCCTCTTTGATACAATGTGAAATCATCTGAATGTTGTATCAAAGAACAAAAAAATTCAACTCAAAATATGCCACAGTGTGTCGTGGTGAAGACAGGATAGACCCATGCCCCCTAAATTTTTTTTGCAAATTTTGAAAGAGTTTCAAAACATTTGAAAAATTTTCCAATAAGAAATCTGATAGTGGATAACCCATTTATAGCAAAAAAATTTCAGTTTTAGGACCTCCAGTGTATCCGCATTAAGGTTTAGACTCAATATTGGATGCATCTAGTAAAAACCCTACCCTAGGGGGTATAAATATGATTTTTGGGGTAAAATGGTCATTTGTGAATTTTAACATGAGTTAATAGTGAGTTCTTAGTGTGAATTTTGTTGCAGAGCTGCTGCCAGAATGTCGCTTGTACCACACACCTCGCATCGCGGATTCAAGGTTCAGACCTATAGATAGCTGGAGGGCTTAGGGGATGCATTATGTACACCTTTCCTTACTCATGATTTTGCCAAATTTTGCTAGTTTTTAGGGCTCAAACATGAGAAAATAGATGTGGTGCACTTCGTGTGCCACAACTATTGTTACGATTACTGCAAGTGGGGCTTGGTTCACCGCATTTTCCTAGTGCAATACATCTGTAATATAGAGTCAACCATGTGTGGTGTGATACAAATGTTAAGTGCAATGCATGTGTATTCGTACAACACATGTGTACTCGTGCAACACAATTGTGTATGTAAATGACACATTTGATGTAATGAGTTGCATTTGAGGGTTTGTGTGAAGCATGTGAATTTATGTGACACAAACATTGGTTTGTATGTTTAATTTTTTTGAAATCTCAAATGCATGTTTGGGTTTGACGCATTTACAAATGTGACTTGCGTGTGAGGATTTGTGTGATGCATGTGATTGTTGAGTCAGATGCATTAGACAGTGCGACACATTTGACTATTTAGATTTTTTCCCCTGTTTCGGATAAAAGTTATTTTGTGATCATGGTCGAATAGGTTTGCTAAGATTTTTCAATTGACATGATGTATTTTTTTGTGATCACAAGTGAGATACAATCCTATCTACACTCGAGAGAGTTGTCCATCTACCTTCAGACTGCAAGACTGACTACTCGATGAGGTGAGGGATTGGTTGCATGCCCTCGGTTTATACTATGTTACTTTTATGCCCATGATTAGGGCTAAGAGGGGATTGCTGACTACCTTAGCCGAGAGGTGGAACTCAAAGACCAACTCTTTTCACTTACCTACAAGAGAGGCCACTATGACACTAGAGGACATATGGTAGAGTCTGAGGCTTCCTATTCATGGAGAGCATGATGCTTATGATCCTGACCATGGGTTTGGTTCCATTTAGAGGTCCTTTGAGCATGAGGACATTGTAGAGCTCAACATGGAGGAGTATGAGATCCATTGGAATGTGTTGGTTGAGAGATACA
>VDFB02355407.1:171417-255245 GCA_007258455.2 Sequoia sempervirens | reverse complement strand
TTTTCAAGAGTTCCATCTCAAGGAAAATTACATCATTCTCTTGAGCACAAGTCACAGACTTTCACAGATTCACTTTCAATTGCATAACTTGATTCACAAAACTCATTTCACAGATGCATGAACTACAGTTCTGTGCTCACAATTCATAGTTCTTTCATTTGAAGCACACATACATGATATTACAACAGAATGCACTTAGTGGAGTAATTCACAAAATCATTCTCAAGCCACAACATATAAATATAGTGCGCTCTAGCAAGACTATCAGTACAAATCATTCATATAGATCAGAATTATAATCACAATGTTTTCAAATACTTGCTTTGCTTATGATGCATTATTTACCAAAACAGATATAGTCCAAGTGCAGATTAGATCCACAATTTCTTCTTTCATGTTTCCACTAGCTCCACTTTCAACTTTCCATTTGCATGAAGAATTTTAGATTGGAAGGTTGCTCACCTCCCAACTTTATTGACATCATAAGTCATCATAAATTCTACCTAGTGTTCTAGAGTCTAGTCAACCCCGAGGCAAGAGAATATCTCACGTGCCACAAAATACACAAGCATCAAAGGAATTGTTCACAACATTTTCATACAATCTTGTGCAATTAGCATATACAACGCATAGAAGCAGACTTAGGAGACTTACATGTTTACAAGGAAACCTTCCAAAAGGTTTCACAATATGAGAGAGAGTTTTCCTGATTCTGCATCTTTCACCCTACCTAAGGAACTTGGGTATGCACACTTAATCTTGTCATCCTCGGAGAGGACACTTAGATTCTCAGGTAATTCTTGCACATCGCACAATAAACATCAATAAACAAATGGCCATCAAGTCATTTATGTAACACAGTATCACATGGGCTCGAACCCTTTTCACTCATCATAGCATTTCATAGGCTCCAACCCTTTTATAGTATCATATAAATCATATGGGCTCCACCACTTTCACATGTAATATGGGCTCCAACCTTTTTATAGAAATCATATTATTGGCATTTCATTAGTAGTATGCCACGGAGGGAAGTTTGGGCATGAGCTTCTCTCTCAATTCTAAAACATACAGGCTTGGTATGCACACCATTCTAGGTGGTTTCTAAGCTCGGTAATCACATATATACTCCCAACATGAAGATAAACACATAGGTGCACTTCACACGAAGCACGCTACCACAATTTGACTCAAACATTGTCAATTTGAAGATGAATATACAAGTGCCCTATCATGCATGACCATAGATTGGACCCAAATGCAAAGACATTATCCACACATATTTCATTCTTCATATTATTAACATAGATTCATTTATCATTTTCCTTAAGTGAGTTTTTTGGGAAAGTCAGACAACTTACTGTGCTTTTCCCCTTTCTCTAACTGCTTGCAAAATAATTGTTTTTGCCAAAGCCTTTCCTATCATGTTGCATTCCCATCCTTACTGCTTTGTAATGCTTCTAAAACATTGATGCATTAAGCACTCAAAATGTCGCTGTGATTTCAGAAACTGCCATTTCTTGGGCACACTGATTGATGCTGCTTAAAGCATTTCACTCTCCAAGTCTACAAATGATCTAGCGCTCAACAAAACCTCTTGGGTGTATTCCTCCACCATAACCCTCTTCCCTTCATATCTTCTCTAAATATAAATAGACAATCCTTCTTGTAACATCCAACAATCTAGGTGACCATCCAATCTGGCATAAATGACATACATGCTCAAATGTGATTCACTCCTCCTCCCATAATATTTTGAAAAGATTGGATTTTATCCTCAACACTCTTTCTTCTATAACCATTTGGCACATCAGATTTACAATGCCCTTCCAAAATTTGACCTTTCATTAAATTCTGGCATTGCTTGCTACCATCTATGACTTGGTCGTAGTTTTCCTCTTCCTTGCAACATGTTGCATTTCTTTACCCCTTAGTCACTTCATACCTCAACAAGTGGCGCACTACTTTGATTATCATTTGATTTTGCATTATTATAAGGGTTTGACTTAAACACTCACATAAGCACATGACCAACCACATAACACTCACACTCCACACATGACCGCATAGCATTAACCACTAAGATGTTAAACATTTATCTCTTAAGATTTAAATGAAAGCCACATGACCACATTGAAAAATATGTTCGCAAAATCTTTCCGACATTGATCCTAAGTAATATGACCAGCTTATGACCATACCAAAGAGGACACTAGCCACCTCGATGCTAGGAGCTAATAATGATAGGTTTTGCTAAAAAAAAAAACATAAAGAATGAGATTGGTGCTTGCTTAAGTTGAGGGCATCACATTATTTTATTGAATATATATCAAAAATAAAAAGTAGTTACACTTCAAGAATAAACAATAGTTACAACAAACTAATTACTACTACTTATTATAAGCACGTATATATACACACTTCATTAAAATATTAAACTAATATTTGAATACCCTTCTTAATGACTAAACTGAAAGGATTCGTAGGTTAGTCATTAAATTATAATATAGCTCTTGATATACACTGAAACAAGAAGAAATATTTACAAAAGCAAGCTTCATAACAATAGACATATGATAAAGATATGCAAGAAAAACATAATGAACATGCTTTGTTGTGTAGTTATCAATAGGTTCACCTCTTCTCCAAGGTGATGCATTTGATTTGATGAAGTCATCATTGAGATCACCTTTCATAGTACCATTGAAGTTTTCAATGCATAAAAGGTGAATGATACAAAGACAATCTCAACCAGAGATGAACTCTATATGGGCTAAATCTTAGCCAAGATGGAGACACTTTCAATTCTACATTTTTGATACATAGGTGGAGATTAACCATCAAAATGTTGATGTATTGAAACATGAACTAGAAGGTACATTTGTCAATGTTGGAACAATACTAGCTTTTGTCTTGACATCCTTAGATGTATAACTAGACTGTAATGTCTCTATATAACATGCAAAACAAGATTACAAATTTATGCAAGCCTTTGTACATATCGCTTGGTCTAGTGCCTCAAGCAATTGCTTTATCCTAGTTTACATCACAAACAAGAATGCTAGGATATTTTGTAATTTGGCTAATAGAGAGTAATTTTTTGTTCAAACTTGGAACATACCTAACATCTTGTATTAAAATTTTGATGCCACTATTGAGTGTAATTTTGACATCACCTATCCCTTCAACTATACGGGTTTTCTATCACTAAGTGAAATAGAATCCTCATGATTATCATCAACAAAAAACATGACACACCAATCCTTTCAAAATGTGAAGTGTTTGGATGCATCTAAATCAAAGAATCAACAACTACTTGTAACATTGTTTGAAAAATCCAATAATACATACTCCTAATGATCTTCCTTAGCAATATATGTCATATTAGCTTCATTTTGAAGCTTGGGGGATAAATCATATTTCCTTTTCTTACAATCATTCTTCACATACCCAAATTATTGGCAATAGAAATATTGTATCTTTCTTTGTGGTTTGTAAAGTGGGAGGAGAGCTAAGGTGTGCAAATTGAAACTGTGTAACAACTACACTTTTTGAACTCTCAAAAGAACCTTCACTCATCTACACTTATGAATGTTTTTGATATAAGTATGAACCAACCTTGTCAAAGGTCAAGGTTTGGCTTTTGCCAATAGGTTTAGAGACTCCACAAAAGTCTCAAAGGAGGGTGGTAGGTTGTTGATGGTTAGTGAAACCATATCCTCATTGTCTACTAGTTTGTCAACTATGGCAAGATGATTTAGGCTCAAAGCTTTATTTTTAGAAGATGGTTTTATAGAGATCTCCCCTCATGCAAGTTGGTAGAAAATAATGGATTTTGAGATACAAGATCTAATATTTTTCTACCACTTGATATTTGTTTTTCGAATTATCCCATAATGTACTAGCAAATGTAGCTATAATTTGCAAACTTGGACTTGAATCAAACTTGATAGACTATTTTTTTTTTACTTGACAAAACATAACTTAAAATAATACTTAAATTTCTATAAAAATACTTTTTTTGTTGTTGTTGCAAAATGTATCAAATGAGCCTTTAGAATTATGGGGAAGTGTTTTCTTTTAAATTTGAATACAAATAGAGTACAAAATCTCATCATCATACAAATACAATAGCTATTTGATAACTATTATGAATTAATGACTATCATTGAAAATTATTATCATAAATTGTATATCTAGGCAAGTTATATATTACAAGATTTATAATTTTCTCTTTCCTCATTCTAGCAAAACAATGGGGGTAGAGGGTTTAGACTTCACACTTGACTATAACTCACTCAGCCTAGAAAATCATGCCTATAGCTTTACCTTGCTACTAGATGGCAATGTCTCCTTTACCTCATCAATGTCATCCATTGATAATCTAATCTCTGTCTCTATTTGTCTATTAGTCAGTCAGTCGGTCAGTTCTCTCTCTCTCTCTCTCTCTCTCTCTCTCTCTCTCTCTCTCAGCCACATCCTCCATAGCCCACATTTCAAAATCAACAATCTTATCTTTTGAAACAAGGACTCCTCATCCTACACAATACAATCACTAATATAAGGATCAATCTCATCCAAATCAACAAGCTACTCTATTTTTTCCTTTCATCTTTTTTTTTGTTGTGTAAAGCTGAAGATTGTATTGCACAAAAAATAGGTCATTGAGGCATTGTTGAGTTAACTTATTATGCCATAAAATAAACTTCAATTGCATTCATGGCCATAAGCACTACAAGGTTGAAACAAAATTTAGAGGGCTTTAGAAAATTAGGTTATTTCCACTGCAATCTTCTTATTGATAAACCACAAATAAGATATTCAAGATTTTGTAAGTAAGCAATATTTCATTAATAATTATAATTTGTAACTTATAAGATGGAGAACTTCATTTTTTCATACCTAGTGCTTGGGTGGATCATTCTTGGATAGCTAGTGGAAAAGAAAAGAGCTTCCTCCTAACTTGCTTATAATGCTACAACTTTGAAATGATGAGGTCTCTCATCTCAGCCTTGGGTGTCATCCTCTCAATGCATGTTGGAAGGACCTTCATAACCTCCGTTTTAACATCTATGAAGCTATTAGAGAAGAAAAACTTGAGGTAGAAGTAGTACTCTATTCCATGAATGGGTTGGTGGAGTTGATTGTTCCACCTCCATGTCATATCCCGCCTCTTACTTTCATAGTGAACAATAGTAAAAAAAAAAAGAGGAAAAAAATATTATAAAAATAAAAAAAATACATAATGAAAACAAAATCAAATAAAGACTAAGAAAATGAATAAGGAGGTTGTGAATTTTTTCCAAGATCAAAGGAAAACAAGCATTTATGAGGGTTGTTCTCCTTCCCATGGCTAGGAGACAACCCAATTTGAATGAGTATGGCACAGGGAAAGGAAGGGATATTTTTTTTTCCATTAAGAGGGCATGACAACCCTCCCCTTTAAATAGAAAATTGTTGGTCACATGTCAAAACTAGCTCACATGACTTAGACTTTAGCCATGACCTCATTAAAAAGGTGTGATGGTTGGAGAAAAGAGGGAAGAATGTAAAGAATGTCGTGAGTGAGAAAGAGATGAGAGAAAAATGTGAGGAGAAGGTGGTAGAAATATGGGGAGAAAGAACATAAAGAACCACATGGAGAGAGAGAGGTGTAGAAAGGAGTTGGATTTTGGGAGTCTAGAGTTGCAAATTAGAGGATAAAGGCAAGTAGGATTTGAGTAGATTTGTTTGGAGAGCTTCACATAGGTAGTTTATTGACTTGGAAGGTTTGGGTGCTAAGTATTAGCTATTAATGGGTAAAAATAAAACTTATTTCCTTTTTGATAGACATCCTGTAACTGCATGCCTCAACTGGGTATGAGACATATGGTTTTAAAGGGTTTCATTATTTTAATATTTTCATGTGTTGTTTTCCATTTTTCCTGCTCACATTCTAGCCTTCAAAATTGGTTTATATGAGGAATTTAAGGTTCAAAATGCTAGTTAGGACCCAATTTGATAATCACTTGTAGTTGTTTTTAAATGACTTGGTCTTTTGGCCTGAATAAAACACCTATTTACTTGATGATCAACAATGTCTATGTTTCTAGCTTTTACATTTTCTCTTTGTTTCAAAGGAGATAACCAATGAATTGAAGTCATATATTTGAGTGCAAATGTTTGATTGACATTGACCATGTCTATATGTATATGTTCTAAATTATCTTGAAACCATCCCTAACTAGATAGGTAACAAAATGACAACTAAAAAAAAGGGGTATTGATCGAGTTTGCCTAAACACAATGTACTCAGTGGAAAGGTTTACTTTTTGATATAAAAATATAGGTAGTATTTTGACCATGAACAAGTTGACTAAAATATTCTACAACTTGTGTGGCTGGTCCAAGTTTCATTGGAATTAATAGTTTCTATATGTTATAGTTCACATTACACAAGCATACATAAACCTTGTGCATGATTGTATCCTTACACATACTTTCAATTCATATGTTTATACTTGCACTCATATAGACTTAGTATATTGAATAAATGGACAAATGGGTAGACATTAATGATACCCTCAAAATTATTAATTTGGGTTATTTCATAATCCACTTGAATGTAAATAAATGTTTCACAAACCTATATCTCTAGGGTGTCATAAATCAACTTAGATTTTCCTTAGAATAGAGCCTTAATCTTTAATATGAGATGGATTTGCAAGGGTAGGGCTAACAAGTAAGGATTGATTGAATAATATTTCCTTAAAATTTGGGACCAACCCCTCTAACATTGCTAGACCATGGGAGATGAACTCATTGGTCCTAAGGATTTCTACTCCTTGCACCATCTATAGTAGGGTTGAAATTAAAGTAAATTACTAGCCACAAGAGTGGATAGCCTTCCTTCAAAATAATCAAGATTATCTCTGTCAAGATAGAGGTGTGAAAAATTTGTTATAGGTTGGGGCCTTATGGGAAATTCTTGATCTATCTCATGTTAAGTGGACACAAGATATCAACTTTCATAACACATGTTTTAAACCACCTTATTTAGTAAGGGATATTCATTGACTAGTTCATTGCATGTTTATTTGAGATGGTGATGCGTAGATACTATCTAGACCATGACCTAGACCATCTTAAGAATTTTAGGTGGAACCATCTAACAATTGGATTTGGGTAAGGCTTTGTTGACCACAATGAAAATGATTGATTTCCAAATATATTGATGTTATATGAAATCACTTACTATTGACTATTGAGGTTAGATTTAGTATAAATAGAAAGTGCAAATATTATCTAGGCCATAAACCAAACTATTATATGGATTGCTCCACATGATAAATCAATCAAAAGTTAAGAATAATATTACTATCAACATTATTGAGTGTACATTGTCATATGATGAATTTGTAGATATAGTGTTGCTAGTTGTCTTGAGTACAACTCAGACATTGATCATGCTTAAGCAAGTTTATAGCTAAGGTGTTATATCTTTCAACATTTAGAGGATTCTTATGTGGCCTTTTTGATAGGATGTTGCCATATATTATTATAATACTTAATATCAATTAACCATATTGCAGTGGAACCTCACCGGGAACCTTATTGAGGCTTTTGCATTATTTTTGCATCATAACAATATCTTGACTACTACTATATAAGGATGACACTCTTTACCAATATTCTATTCTTAGATTGAGTCTAGATTGCATGACAACTTGTGCCTCTCCATGCTTGGAAAGATATATTGTGGATAATAGTATTCTTGACAAAATCTAGTTAACCCAAGTATTCTCTTGCATAAGAGAATATTAATTTGTATAGAACCTTGGTGTTTTTGGAAGGAAAAATTAATATTAGTTGGATAAGGTTTAATTAACTCCCTTGGGTGGAAAATTGTATTACCCTTATTTATTAAATGGACAAGGGGTTTTTTGTGTAGGAATTTCAAGTGTATGTTCTTTACGAGAAACCTTATGATGAGAGCTACACATGACTTCAATCTCATTTGGAAGTAGGCATGTAGGTAGTCCTTGGGTGAAGGATGTCCCTATGAATTCAAGTTCGTAGGGGGAGGGTTTAGGGGATAGCTCAAAGTTTTGGGGTCATTCTTAAATTTGTTATAGCTTCCCTCTCCAATTGACTTCATTTTGACATTGAAATTTATATTAGATGTTATGGATGAGTTAAGGAAACTTGGTAACTCGTATACAATAATGAAGTAAAATTTGGCTAACAAGATATAATGGAGAAAAAAATGGATTTTCCTATGGGCTATAAATGGTCTAATTGTGGTAGCTATGTGCTTGATTTTGGGTTGAGCTTGGGGTGAAATTCCTTAATATTGCCTATGCCATATGTAGATAGAAAATACATATTATTGGTATGGTTAATATTTTGTCATTATATCTATTTAATAAAGAATGTGTTTTTGAATACTGTACTTTGGTTAATAATTTGAATGAAGTGAGTGGATTTGATTAATTATAAGTCAATATTTGTTTATGTGTACATGTTGAGTAGAGGCCATCTCTTGTGAATTTAATGTGATTTTATGAATATAATAGTATAATGATGAGACAAAAATTAAGTAAGAAATATTAAATAATCTATTAATTAATATTGTATTGACTTTTTAATTGGTGTTTCTTTCTAATTCTAATTTTTAGAGGTACATATCTATGATGGATTACATTCACACATTTTGAACCTTTTTAGAATTGTTTTGATTCACTATACTTAGGACCCCTTAAAAGCCATCATATATTATTAATTGCACCCTTTTAATGTACAATTTAAAAAATAATATATATTTAACTTAATGAAATTTGGTTGGCTTGGGAAACTTCACCAAATTTTATCCCCTTAAGCCATCATTTTTTCCTAGGAAAGTTAAGCCATAGATCCCTTTAAAACTAGATACTTAGGACCCCTTTTAAGTCACCATATGTTATTAATTAGGTCTCCTAAATTTACATTTTAAAAAATAGTATAATTTTAACTTAATGAAATTTGGTTGCCTTGGGAAACTTCACCAAATTTTATCCCTTTAGCCATCATTTTCTCCTAGGACCTTAATTCATAGATCCCCTTAAGCCATCCTACAAGGACCCCTTAAACCATCATAATTTCTCCTAATAAATTAATGTAATTTTTAATGAGATTTCACATCACATTAACAATTATTTGTTTTTTCATTTACATACCTTAGACATAAATGAGCTTTTTGTGTATGTTTTAAGTTTATTTTTTAGTATGTACATGCATTAAAATTAGATAGTTAGATCTTAATTTTTTAAAATTTCTATGTACACATGGTCAAGTTGAATGATGTATGCATGCATTGTACATCCTATTTTTTATTTTAAACTTGTATCTTAAATTTTGAAATTTCTACGTACATGCCCGAGTTGAATGATGTATGTATGTCTATGTATATGTATGTATCCTATTTAAACAAATTCATGTATGTTTAAAATTTAACTATTTCTTGTAATTTTGTACTTGTTTGTTAATTTTGTATAATTTAATGCAGGTTCACTTATATATATATCATGGATCAATTCGATATTGATGATATCGTTAATCCTCCTCCTCAACAACCTCCACCTCCACCACCTCCAGGATTCGATGAGGCTCACTTGTGAGCACATATCAATGACAATGATGCATCCATTCAGAATCAAATCAATGCTATTCAAAATGAAGCATTGATTCCACCACATGTGAGGCATTTTGCATTAGAGATGCAAAAAGTTTTTGATGCCATCAGGTCCATTGATGTGGACTTACATAGGCATCAATGTTGGCGAGAGGATATGAGAAAATTTTATTTAGATCATGTATGTGGTATTTGGTGGTGATATGGTTTGATGTTAGGAGATTGGTATTATCTTCTTGATGCTTATTTGGTTTCTTGACTATGATTACTCTTTTGTGGACATGGTTGGAAAATCAAATTACTAGTTGATTTGGTGTTTGAGTCTTGATGTCTACATGGTAACTATCTTCTTTGATATCTTGGTTTGCGGTTACTAATGTCATAATGAGTTCGCATGTTTTAGTGATTGAATCTATGAGTTATGTGGTTGGTAGGTATGCACAACCTATTTATTGCAATGGGATGACTCAGATGTGGACTGTGTATATCCACTAGGTTTGATTTATTGATGTTGCAGATTTCATTAGTTGGCCTTGTCTGTGGTCATTTGTGCACTGGTATGTTGTTTTGGGATTGAGAGGATGGATGATTTGAGTACTTGATTAGTTAGTTCATGGGACTTGTAGCATGTGGTTTGATCACGATGTCATGATAGCTTGTTACATTTATGAGTTATACACTTTTAGTGGGAGCTTTTGACAGTGATGACTTGGTGGTGTTGGATTGGGTTGTGATGGTTTGTTGACGGTTTTATGTATCTTCTTGGCTTGGATATCTTGGTTTACTTGAATGTTACTGAAATTGCAATTGATTGTGTGTAGACTTGGATGATCTTCATGGAGAGGATGGTTGTCATGATGTCATGTGTAGCTCGTATCACAGTTTAGTGAGAGTTGTTGGCAGTGATGTGGATGCATCAATGTGATATGATTATCTTCATGTGATTGGAGATATATTTTCTTGGTTTAGAGTGTTTGTTATTATGTCATGGTTTACTCTTGATATCGGTTTAGAGTTTAGCATGGTACTTGTTCTCTTGAGACTAGGATGTATGTATATTATGGTGCATGTGATCTCCTATGAGGTGTTTAGACCATATTGTCATGATAGGTTCCTAATTTTACGGTTGGATCTTTGACATTGATCATGTATGATTCTCTTTGTATTGAGTGCATTGATCATTTGCTTGATTACTTCATGATGGTGCTATGTTGCATTTGGAGTTTGGCATGGATTGATCGATTATAGGTGCTTGTGGATACTCAGAGATGTAGGTGATGGTTGGAGTTCTCTTGTGATTAGAGACATTTTCTTGAGACAATTACTCTTTGGAGGTTTCAACAAGAAGATCGAGGGAGCCTTCACCTAGATATGGACGTTAATTCATGACAGACCGATAGAGGAGATTGTTCTTGGAGTGAGTCATGATGAATTGGTTATGTTGAAGGAGCATTCTCATTCCCCACTCTTGGTCTACTCAAAATTTTATGATTTGAGAGGTATTTTCCCATTACATCTTTCAGATGTGTTATGTTTCGTGCTTTGGTTTCTCATGGGATTGAGTTGATTCATGGTGTTTGATTATGGATACTCATTTGAGAGATGTTATAGCATGGTTATCTCCTTGTGATTTTGAGCTTATGATATCATTCTTTGATGAGGATCGTTAGGAGATGGTTTATGGGTTGATTTCCAATTATGGGGACGGTTACCTATGAGTTTGATCTTCTTGTTTTGAGAGGATTACATTCATGTTGGCATTGTTACATTGATTTATATGTTGTACTTGATCTATGAGATTAGGTGTTATAGATGTTGTTGAGGCTTTTCATTTGGGGTTGTTAGGAGATCATACTTGACACAACAATACACTTTGAGGTGTTGGTAGAAGCACATTATGGTTTACAAGTTTCTCTCTTCATGGTTTCTCCTTAGATGTTCATGTTTTGGGGAGAATGGTGGCAACATGTTGTGAGAGATTATGCAACTCTTTGGTTGTATGTGTGGATCATTGATATTGTTCTTGGAACTTCATGCTTGATTTAATTATCACACCTTGAAGTATAGTGTGGATTGGTAGACTTGATATGCTTTGACATTACCTATGCAGTGGGAGTTCCTGGATATGTATGCTCTTCATTGACAGGTTTGATACAGGGAGCTTGTTTGCAGTTTATAGGTTGCATATGTTCTTGGCATGAGTTTACTGATGTATTGATACCTTGGAGGTATGGTTGGATGTATTTGCATGTGTTTTGGATGCTATTTCTGATCGTGTGGTTTTTCTTCATGACAACAACTTGGTAGAGCCTTTGTTATCATTTGGATTTGATGTTTGTGCTCATGGATTGCTGCATCTTCACCTTGGAATGTTCCTTTTCTTCCATAGGTGGCACATTGGAGGATGAGAGGAAGTCTTGTTTGACATGGTGGTCACTTTGTTCTTATTGTAGGTATCTTGAGGGAGCATGAGAGCATGTTACAAATTCATGTGGTTTCATGGATGGCTATGATGATGTATTTCATTCATTGATCCCTTATGCAATGTATACAACAAGTGGGAGAATGTTGGGATATGGTGTTGTAAACCATTGCATAAAATGTTTTTTTATATTATTGTAATTAAATAATTATTTAGTTGTGATGCATCTTGGTGGTGTGGATAATCACACTAGGTAATTATTTGGGGACCCACGTGATGTATTGTAACATTGTATTATTATTCGTGTGGGAGAAATATGACAATAATTTAATATTGGGGAAATATTAAATAAGGGGTTAGTGGTTTTGTATTCACATGGTTTTTCCTTACCACTAGTTGTATTTGTGTGAGATTTTGTCTATAAAATCAAACACATGAGTAGTGGTTTAGAGGGGCTGAGCGGGTTGGTTGTCATTATTGAGTCTTCTTGAAGAGTGCATTTGTGAAGCATGGCATGGGATGTGTGGATTCATGCTTGGACATATGAGAGTGCATTGGAGAGCTTGATGCTTCAAAGGTATTCATTGTAACTCTTGTATTTGCTTAAGGCTAATTAATATGATGGAGTATGGATGCTTTTGGAGGTTTGGTTTTTCCCTCTTGAGGGTTTTTCCAGGGTATATCTTGTGTTATCTTGTGGCTTGTCTATTTGATCTATGCATTTGAAAAACTTGTATGCATGTTAATCTCTCATGGGTTATGTAGGAAATGATTTAAGATTTTGGGTTTGCATGCAATATTTCCTAACAGTGCATACACCCACAAATGATTGCACATTTTTGGGAGTGATGGTGGATGGTATTTGACCATCCACCACATGCTAATTTGGAGGTCCCTTTATAATTTTGGGGAAAAATCCCAATTATTTTGATTTTAAATCATTTCAGGGTGTTGGTGGTGGCTTGCTACAATAGAGGTTAGGGGCACGGGTTGATCCCTGATGCCCCGTGCATGCCCAACCTCTTGTAGATCCTCCTGCTCCTGCCATTTCTACATCTATGCATCATTGTGGGGTGGTATCCACATTGGGATCTTTGAGTACCCTTGATAGCACATCTAGTTATATTACCCAAAAGGGATCCATTAAATTAATTAGTTGTCTAATAGGTTTTGGGGTATATTTTCCAACACATGAGTAACACTTTGATCCCACATGAATGAGACTCTATTCAACACACACACACACACACACACACACACATATATAAACCAATAAAAAATATAAAGAATAAAATTCCATTGAATTATTATTTGGAAACACATAATAAACAAGATTAATTCCATAGATGTAATATTAGGTAATATTACACTTCCCACTACATGCATTTTTGGTATATTCCAATCATAAGACTTAGCACAAAATTATCTACCAAATAAATATAAAGACAAAATCTCATACCACATTAGTAATACTTATCATTAATTATCCATAGTCAACAAAGGCTATCCGAAGAACTTAGTCCTAAACTCAACATAGATCCAAGTACATAATTAAAGAAAGAAAAATATCCATACATACAAGAGTTGTTCACACACTTAAAATCATAATAGCTTAAGTCAAAATCATTATTAAATACAAGTTAATATATTTTCATAATTCCTTCCTAGCCAAATCATATCCAAATTTATCGTGCCCTTATTTCTTGGAAGATCATACCTCACTAGGTCTAGCAGATAACCTATATCTTCCCATACTCCTCACTAATCCAACACATAAGACCATAAGGTTCAACATCGAAATATCAATTACTATATAGATTGCATAAGATTAGAGGAATTCTGACACATTCACATCAAGATATATTACAATAACAATGACCCTAAAATTTATATAAGGTGGAAGTAGATTTTGGAAACCCAAACACCCTAAACCTCAAAGTAGATAATATTGATGATGATGGATTAACTTCCATTAGTTTGAACTTATATAGTGGGGATATATTAATTGGAAAGTGAGATGAGTGCCATATAGTACAAATTTAGCCTCAAGTTGAAGCATACAAAAAATAAAGAAATAATAAAGTTTATGTTGAGAAAATGTGTTTGAACCTTGCAATCACATAAGGTACAATTGATACATAAGGTACTATTCATCCGCTGACGACAAGGGGGGGTGGGAGGTGTGGGGAGGATCCACCCCCATGACGGGTATTGGGGGATCATCCTCCTTGGTTGGGGGTCCCCCCCTTAGAGGCCAAATTATATATATATTTTATTATTGTAAATCTGGACTGTTCATCATTATGCCTCATATTTGACAATCAATATTTTATTACCTTAACTTTCCCTAGAAGACAACCCTATTTTATGAGGGAGTTGTATTATGGCTATGTGTTGTGATGTATTTTGAGAGTCTGAGAGCAATTGTGTTGCCTCTGGACTCTATGTAGTGATACTCCTAAAAGAAGCCTGCTTTGCAAGTATATTGTAATCTTTGTGATTTCTGAATAATATATTGGGAAGATTTTGGAGTGTGGGGTTTTTCTCCTAAAATGGTTTTCCACACGTAAATCATTGTGTTGTGGTATGCATGATATTTGTGTTTATTTATGTTTAAGTTTATGTAATTGTTAAAGATTTGTAAAAGTTTTGCATTATTCTCTTCTCAAGATTAGTGTAGGAAGTTGTTTCGCTACCTTAGCTTCCTTACAGTTTAGGTACAACATAAACTATTGGAGTTATCCCCTAAACCCTCCCCTACGATCTTGGATCATAAGGGAATCATTTATCAAGGACTACCTACACACCCACTTCCAAATGGGATAAAAGTCACATGTAGTTATCCTAAGATTTCAACTATTAAGGTGAGAACTATCACTTTCCCAAGTGAATATACCGCACAAATACTAGATGCAAACATTTGTCACATAAATCAACAAGGTATACACCTTGGGAATTCCTAGCCTTGACAAAATAATTTTCCCACTGAAACCATGAATGGGCTTTATAAGGATATAAAGTATCATGTTATATTATGATATCCTTCTTGAAAAAACCCAACATACCTAAACAACACCACATAAGAACCATCTAAGATTCAAGGGACATAAAACAATAATTATAAATTTTATTAAGCATGGTAGATACCTAAGTCCTACTTAGATAGTGGGGAACAATGTATATTTCTGATATCATACGAAGATATATACTTAATAAATTTAGTGATATTAAAATTCTCAATCTTCTGATTTTATTTACCCTATATGGTGTGATTGCATATTCTTATACTAACCCAATTCAAGGTATAAATAATATTTTCACTTGCTAATTATACTAAATGTGACCTTAATGGTCTAGTAAGTGATTCCATACAATCAAAATGTAGGTACATCCTACTATTGTTGACACATAGTTCTATTTATGTTTAGAACATTATTACAACCCTATTAACCATTTTCTCAACAATTTTACACCCAAGACTAAGAATATTAATAGTCACAAAGACCATAGAAGTTTCAAAATAGAGGTTAACATACTTACCTTAAGACAAGGCCATTATATAAATATATAACTATTTTACTACAACTTATATACTAAGATGTCTCAAAATATTATAAATTCTAAAGTATGATAACCCATATATTTTGATACATCATCATGACATTCTCATTACCATCTCAAATAAACATGCAAAGAACTAGTACATGCATATTCCTTATTGAACAAGGTGACTTAAACCATGTGTTGTATAAATTGATAACTTACATAATTATGCCCAATTAACACAAGATAGAACAATAATTTTTCATAAGATCCCAACCTATAGCAAAAAATTTATACCTCAATGAACTCCTTAAATAATTAAATATTCAAGAGCTATAATGTTACCATGAAAACTCAAAATAGATTGTAAATGAGTGTAACTGATGTATTCAAGGAAGGATACATAGGTATTGTGTCTTTTCTTCAAGTACCTAACCACAAATTGGATGTACATATTTATTACATAATTAATATCATGATAATGAAGCAATACAAGTTTATAAACCCTTCCTTTATATTTACCCAAATATTTCCTTATAAATATCATATTATTTTCAAGACATTATCTATGATTCAATTTGAGTATACCACATCTTCTTACTAAATCTATTGACTCATTCTATGATACATTGTTTCTTCTCCCTTACTAGAAAAACAAATTTCAAGGAGACAATCCTAGGCTAGACATAATATATGGACATCTAGGAAAAGATCGATCATAAAATCATTATGAATAAGATTAAGGAGTAAAACCTAACATTATGAACACAAATCTAGGCAATTACAATTTGTTGTGCATAAATAAATAGTTTCACCGTAAACATGAGTTGAAACTTATTCAATGCTTCCCAAATAAATACAAGAACTCGCTTTTTGAATCAAGTACCACATGAAGATAAAGATGAATTTTGGAAAACCTATAAGCAAGATTACCATAGATTCACAAATGAATAGAACAATTTTCACAAACCTTCACCCTCATAAAATCAAGCTCATCAATATTACTAAACTATTGTTTTGCTCCCATTACAATTTTTCCTTATTTTTTCATTCACCTAAATAAAACTCCCACACCCAAATACTTAGCTTTAAAAAAAATAACTTAAACCTAATCTTTCCCTTCAAAGAATTATCTTTTAGATAGAAGGAAAATAAAAATTGTCTTACCAAAAGAACCAAGCAATAAAATGTTTCCAATGACTTTTAACAACCTACCAGAGCATTGGATGATGGTATCACCACTAGTCATTACTGTCTCTGTAACCACTGTATCCCCCTTAGAGTCCTTTCCAACCACATTTTTACCTTTTCTTGGAGTCTTCCCTTCCTCTTTGACTTTCTTTTCAAGGGTTGGATTCCAAGTAGTCTTGGTAGGGGTTGATTTGAGCTCACAAAGACTAGCCTCCACACTAGTCTAGGTTGCACCCACATTCCCCTTAAGCTTTTTAGCAGTGGGTTTGGGTTTATGCGTGTCAGCAGGAACCTGGTGGTTTTTCTTGATGGGGCCTTTGGACTTGGGAAGAGATAAATTGGTCATAGTGGAAGGCTCAATCTCTTCAATACAAATTACATATATGGGTTTGGGTGGGAATAAAGCAAGATGGAAGTGGTAGAGCCTCAAAATGAGGCCCTAGTGAAGCGGTAGGGGAGGAAGGTCATTAGGATTCAAACCAATAGCCTCAATACATTTTTCAATAAAACTTTCTAAGTCCATCAGAAGGAAAAAGGGAAGATTAACAAAATTTTATGCTAGAGGTGGTTCAAAAGAGGGAAATGGTAGAAAAAATAGGTTTTGAATCTACTTTCCAGAGTCACATACTTTATTAGAGCAAGGAAGCCTTGGTTCCACAGTTGAGGGAGAGCCTCCAGCTCAAAACCCAACTAGTTATGCACCGGCTCCTCATTCCCCACAAAAAAAACGTGTTCATACTTTCATTATCCTGAGTTTTAGTGTGCTTCAGGTGCTTCATAGTAGTACACAGGAGCCCTGTCACCTTCGTAATCAATTCCTCATTCACATTAAAGGAAATACCACCCAAAGTCGCACGATCTTTCCAAGAGTTGAAAAACTATGCAGACAGATTAGGGTCATGGCCCACTAGACTCTCCATTAGTGGAGTAAGACCACCCTCAACACATATGTGCCAAACCAATGGATCTTTATGAAATTCACCATAGTTTTCTGACTTAGTTTTCACCCTATCACCACCCATAATGTCACTTTGCACATAGAATAACTAGAAACCCTGAGAAAATAAAAGGTTAGAGATAATGGAAATGTGAAGAATAACCCGCACATTTAGGATTTTAAGCCAAAAACGACAACCTTTGGTAATCAAAACAATGGGCAGGTACGCTTGAGGAAATAATTTCCTAAAAGAAATCTTAGTGGAATCATAAATGAGGATCTTCAAACACATTTGGCTAAGTAAGTAGGACATGATGGGAATGGAAGGTTTTCCTTCCACGTAGTAAATGTACAAAAATCTAGGCAAAATGGCTATGGGGCTAAATTTAGAGACACCAAAAAGGTTAGCTTTCAGAAGTGGAGACAAAATAGAAGACAAGATAGAATCAATTAGGAGCTTGATCTCATAATTATTAGTCACATCGAAATCAAAATCAAATTTTTTGAAAATACGATGGCTTAACATAATCTCCAAAAGGAGATTGCATAAGGTACGGTCCAGCTTAGTCTTAATCATCAAGTACTTGCCGCAACATCTCATGAAATCCATTTTCAAAATGGGCTCCATCCCATAATTTAATTTATTCCATTTTTTATCCACCTCATCTTTAAAACTTGTCCACATAGCCCAAAAGACAAGCATGTGGACCCCCCAGAAAATCGAACAAAGCACTTGATTAGTTATCATCATGGGTCAAGTAAGGGCTTTGTTCCTTCAAAATTATATCTTGAATGCTAGGTGGTATGTTCCCAAAAGAACACCAACCTTTGGAAAATTTTCAGTGTGTGCCAAAATTGGCTAAGGCATTAGCAACTTGGCTTCCCTCCTGATAAATATGGGTGGCAACCTTTAATTTCAACTTTGACACAAAGAGCCTTATGTCTAAAAGAATGTCTTTAGTACTCCATCCCAGTAATCTGTCAAAGTTGATAGCATCAATAATAGACTTAGAGTCACCTTCAATATGAAGCTTCTCAATCCCCATGGAGACAACCAACTGTAAGCCCTTCAACAACGCTCTAGCTTCCACAATCATAAAGGAATGGACACCAATCCCCCCAGAGTAACCAACCACAAAATTTCCTCTACAATCTCTAATCACACCTATACTGGCTCTGCCTAGGTTGTCTTTGGTAGCCCCATCAAAATTTAGTTTATACTAGCCACTGTCTAGAGGCTTCCAAATAGTGACACTTCGAGCCAGGGATTTGGAGTTGTCAAAGGAGTTAGCATCCAAGTTCTAGTGCCAAGCTTTGGCAATACTTATTTCCTCCTCAAAAGGCCCTTTATCTGGGGTTTTCCCTTTGAAGAGTGAAATGCTTTCCACAATAAGCCAAGAACCAATACCAAACACCTCTTTCAGACTCATCTCAATGTTTCTAAAAATCTTATTGTTTCTCTCTTTCCATATACACCAACATATAATGGGGGGGGGCTAGTTCCAAATTTCTCCAGGTAAAGGGTGGAAAAAGGGTCCAAACCAACTTAAAATAATGGATCTGATATCTTGACACATAATCCATTGAATCCCCAATCTTCCTATAGCCAATTCCTACACCTCAATAGAAAATGGGCAGTGTAACAAGTGATCCACTGATTCTTCATTGTACTTGCATAAAAAACATTTGTTGGGGATCTGGAATCCCCTTTTCCTTAGATTTTCTTGAGTTAGAATCCTGTTATGGCAGGCAGTCCACCAAAAGAAGTTAACTTTCAGGATCATGTGTCGATTCCAAACCTTCTTCCAAAGATCAAGGACAACACCCTGATCCGTTAGTAAATTGTAAGCTGATTTAACTGAAAGATCTTCCTACTTATCATGAGTCCAAAAGAATTCATCCCCCATGTTGGTTTTTGGAAGTCTAGTGAGGGAGAGCAACTCCTGTAGAGTCTTGGCAAGGAGGCTCAAATCAGGGGATAAGGGGCAACAAAGGGACAAGTCATTCTATTTCCTAGTAGCATGAGGGTCGAGGAGGTAATCACTAATATAAATACCAAAGAATCATTGAGCCAATCTCATAAGATTCCTAAATTCAGAGCTTTCCAAGGGAATATCAAGTAACCAAGGGTCCTCCCAGAATATGATTTTATTACCATTACCAATCTTCCATTTTATCCCATTCCTCAAAAGACCCTGTAGAATGCAAATACACCTCCACACCAAGGACCCCGAATGGTGAACCTTTGAGAGGCAGTCAATCAAAGGTCTATTTTGAAGGTACTTAACATTCATGATCTTACACCAATCCTTCCTATCCCTCAGATGGTCCCAACCCACTTTGGCCATTAAAGCTTTATTGGTATTGGAAATAGTCCTAATGCTAAGCCCAACACAATTTTTTAGGTTGACAGACCTTGTCCCATTTCACCAGAGAAAATTTATTTTTTTCCTCGGTCCTCGACCAGAGGAAAGTCCTTTGAATTTTCTCAAATTTCTCAGCAATATATCTGGGAATCTTGAAAATGGAGAGGAAATATACATGGATACCTTGAAGAACAGTAGACAAGAGTTGTAATTTACCAACATGGCTAAGCAGGGAGCCTTTCCATCCAACCAATTTTCTTTGGATCCTTTCTAGAATATAATTCCAAAAGTCAAAAATGACTTCCTTGATAGTAAGGGGTAAACCAAGATAAATTGAAGGAAGAGAACCACTCAAACAACCCAAAAACAATAGTCACTCGAGCTTGCAGATTAGGAGTGTTGTTAAAGAAGTAAATCGTGCTTTTATTATAGTTAATGCATTTCCCAAAACAAGCAACATAGTTGTTGAGACAATTTTCCCATTTCCTAGCTTCAATCATAGAGGCTTTCCCAAAAATAAAAGTATCATCCACAAATTTTGAATCACCGTTGGCTCTAAGGAAGAGGTAGCCTTAATTCCCTTAATGAACCCTTCTAACAACATATTAGAGAATTTCCTTCTTAGGACATCTGCAATCATTATAAACACATAGGGTCCCTATCTGATACCTCTCCCAACAGAGAAAAAACCAAAGGGAGACCCATTAACTAGAACAAAGTACTTAACCGTTATTACACATTCCATTATTAGATTGATCACAGAATGGTCAAGACCAAATTTAGCTAGGAATTTTGTGACGAAATCCCAAATCACCTTTATCATAGGCCTTTGAAATGTCTGATTTAAGGTCCATACCAGCATAGTTGCATCTATCTATGGAATGGAGTAATTCATGTGTGGTTATGGTAGCATCAAGGATATGACAACTAGGCACAAATCCTTTTTGAGTAGGGTTGGTAATTTTTTCAAGGAGAGGTTTGATGCGGTTCACCAAAATTTTAGAGAGGATTTTATAAAAAGTATTACACAAATTGATGGGGTGAAAATCAACCATTGATTGAGG
The DNA here is from genome assembly GCA_007258455.2 of Sequoia sempervirens. Taxonomy (NCBI): domain Eukaryota; kingdom Viridiplantae; phylum Streptophyta; class Pinopsida; order Cupressales; family Cupressaceae; genus Sequoia; species Sequoia sempervirens. The sequence continues at coordinate 234,073 of VDFB02355407.1, read as the reverse complement.
ATCAACAACCTTGGGAATTAAAGCTATGAAGGTGTGATTTAGTTTAAAAATATTACCAGATTTGAAAAAATCATGAGCAGCTAAGACAAGGTCCTCACCAACAATCTCCCAAAAGGTCTAAAAGAAGGCCAGAGGGAACCATCGAGGCCAGGAGCTTTGTAAGCCCCCATACTAAAAGCAGCCAACTTGACCTCCTCAGAAGTGACAACACTGAGGATCCCAAGGTTATCATTCTGGGATATAATAGTCGAGAGCGGGTCAAGCATTAAATTGTTAAGAGCCAAATTAGGAGTCCCATTAGGAGCCGCATAAGCCATCTAAAAGTAATCCGCAACCACCAAAATGATTAGAGAGGGTGAATTGACTACCTCCCCCTAGGCATTGTGCAATTTAGTTATCTGATTCCTTTTCTTATGTTTAATAGCAGAAACATGAAAGAAAGAGGTGTTCCTGTCACCTTCTTTCAGCCATTGGACCCTAGATTTCTGCTTCCAAAAAATGTCCTCTTTCCTTAGTATTTGTTCCCACTCCCTTCGGCTCTCTTTTTCCTGGTTGCAAGTAGGAATACTGACATCCCCCTCCTCCATTTTCTTTTGAATCAATTTCAATTTATCCCCAACAATTTTTTTCCTTTGGAAAATATCACCAAAAACCCTTTTGTTCTAGCCTTTCACCATACATTTGATATGTTTGAGTTTAAAAAAGATTTTGAACATGGGGGAACCACAAACAAGAATATTCCACCATTCAACAACTTTGTTTTTGAAATTAGGGTGGGAATTTCACATTATATCAAACCAGAAAGGGAACAAACTGACAATAGACTGGTCACTTGAGGTTAGCAGTAGTGGACTGTGATAAAAAACTGTCTGAGGCAGAGCCTGAAGAGTGACACTAAGAAGGCCAGACTAGTTACTCAAAAAAAAGAATCTATCTAATCTAACTTGAATTAAGTCCTCCCCCAAATGCTTGTTAGTCCAAGTAAAAGCTTGGCCTAGTAAGTCTATGCCAATAAGGCTAGTAGAACTCAATTTTTTTTCAAGATCAACCATGTCAGAATAATCCACTAGATCACCGCTTTTCTCCGAGGGAAATAAGGGGGAGTTGAAATTCCCAACCACTAGCCATCGATAACCACAATTGTTTTTAACCCAGTCAGAAAGAGCCCGCCACAAAGAATTCCTAGCATTCCTCTGGTTGGGAGCATAAACATTGATAAGTGACCAAGAGCTGCCCGGGTAGGTAAAAGAAACACCAACACTACTTCATCATTAGAATAGTTCGAAGTTGTTAAATCTAGAAGGGTTCCAAAGCACAACAAGACCATTGGAGGCCCCTTTAGCATCACTATAGGAGTAAGTGGCCCTTGGCCATAAATACTTAGCAACATTATCAAAATTTTCCATTTTCATCTTGGTTTCTTGTAAAAGAAACACATCTATCTTATGTTCTAAAACATAGTTTTTTAGAGCAAGTTGCTTATGAGAGTTGTTCAGCCCTCGTACATTCCATGATATGACCTTCATTTTTGACCTTTCTTTGAGGACACATCCAATGTCCTCTGTTTTCCAATGCCTATCTCATTTGTGGTTTCTCTTAACCTCGTAAGTCTTTGGCTGGGCCTTCCAAGCTTGGAATTGCCACCCACATCCACCTTTTTCTTCCTCCCTCTTTCTTTGGGGTTACCTGGTTGTCCTCTTCAATAACATTCTCTAGATTCGAATCCTCAGAGTTGAAGGCTATCACATCACTAGTACCCATATCCTCCCAGATTTCACCCTCTTCCCCCATATTCTCATTAGTCCCTGCTGAAATCACCTCCAACAAGGCGCCACCAACAAGCTCATCACCCCCAAGAGTTAGGCTAGAGGATAGAATAGCTACATCCAACACCTTATCACAATCCAAATTCTCAGTCAAGGAAAGATTAGCAAGGATCGAAGCTAGATCAACACTAGTCTCCAACCTAGGAATAGGAAAACTAGAGTTAGGGGGTTTAGATAAGTCTATCGAGGTAGATTTTTCCAGATCACCAATAATCAGGTCATCATTTTCTAGAGGAGAGTTAGTAATAGTAGTAGAATCTTCCGGGTTAAGCTCCTTATTAAAGGAGGACTTACAATCAGAGATAGGGTGACTAGGTTTGGAACACCTTTGACAGTAGACCATAGCATTTTCATAGCACATAGGTTGGACCTAGGTACCAAACTTAGAGAAAAACTCAATAGAGTTAGGAAGTGTCTTATTCACACTAACGTTCACACAAAAGTGGGAAAACACTAACCTAGACTTAGATCTGGTGATGGAGTCAGAAGTAATGAAGTGTCTTAGGGAATCCCTAATGCTTTTGAAGATTGATTCATCCCAGTATTCCAAGAGTAACCCAGGCAGGCATATCCAAACCAGAGCCAACTTATTTAGATCCACAGTAGGGTCAAACCCTGACTTCTAGTGACATAAAGCCAAATTGTGTTTTTCATAAACCCAAGGTCCATAAGAGAGAACCAACACCAAATCTTTCGAGGCCATGAATTTGAAAAGGAAGAGACCACCCGACATAGCAAAATTGTCCACACTTCCCTTAATACGCCATTTAGCAGAAACACATCTTCGAACCATATCAACAGTGGGACAAAAGGAGAGAAAATGACCCACAACAACATTCTCCATGGAGGAGAGAATCTTATCACTGACCGTATTAGAGATAGTGAAATCCGTTCCCAAAGAAATAACTTCCTCCTCTAAAGGAGGCGGAGCGTTTGAACTCTATTTTCCATTGGTCAGAATATCCTTCCAACCTTTAGTTTCCAGAAGAATCGCGATTGTCGACACTTCAATCGTAGACACAGGTGGCATCAAAAGATCCACAACCAAAGAACCAGACCGTCCAAGAGTGGATCTTGAAGGACACATGTCCAAAAGAGACAAGACAAGGCTTGGGTTAGGAAGATGAGACTCGAGTCAAGGGGACAGAGGGGAACCGTGGGGTACTCCCAAGGCAGAATCCACCATGTGCAGATGTTCAAACATAGACAAAGGAGAGAGGAGCGAGAAATTTTTTGGCTTGTGTGTAAATGTTACTCACAAGTAGAAGGTTAGAGAACCCCATTGTTGTTCCAACTTCCACAAGAGGGTTTTATTTAAAGAATAGAAAATGTCATGGTATGGCTTCCAAGATCTCCAAGATAAGAAGATGAGCCACTTATTAATTGTGTTATTTATTGCAGTAACGATGTCATGATGCAAAGAGTACCTCTACTCTCTCTTACTCCTCTTGGTTCTATTGATCTGCATGTTATATTTCAAAACATCCACAAACACCTAAGGATACAATAATAATTGATAATCATAACAAAACATAAATAGGAACTCAGATTCATTCTCATAGAAGGCATGTGTAAAAACAAAAATAGCAAAGAAAAATCCTCAATCCTTTTCTTCTCATTGATGCATCGAAAAATAAACTATATCCTTCCCCACTTCACCACCACAAAAGCCTTTGCTTCTCCCATACAAGAAAGGGGAAAATCCAAAAATGGAGATTGTCCAAAGTTGATAGTTACAAACCAAAAAAGCACAAAAAAATAAAAAAAATAAAAAGACTGGTGGGTCGTGGGAGCCCATCAATTAATTAATGGTTACATTATCTTCCCCACCTCTGAGAGGTTCTAAATCTCCTGGTTCAGAGGAGTCTAATTTTATAAAATTAATTAGATCTTCTTCAATGATCCAAGTGTTATTGGAATACGATAAACTAGCACCCATTTTACCAAAATACATCTTATAATTCTTGGTTCTTGTGGCAACAATCTTAGTGTCCACTATCCTTTCAAATTTCTCTATCCTTTTATGTGGCAATGTACTAGACAAGTCTCTCAGCACATCTGCATCAGGAATTTGTTCAAGACCATAATGGTAAGGGTAAAGATCTGCAACATTGAAGACAAGACTAATATCCAAATCTTCAAGAAAATTTAATAAATATCTATTCTCACTAATTTTCTTTAGTATTTTGCATGGTCCCACTTTCTCAAGTTTTAATTTGTTATAAGTGCCTTGAGGAAATATTTATTTATTCAAATGCACCTTGAATTGCTCACCTTCCTCATATAATTTCTCTCCCTGATGTAAATCAACTTTCCTTTTATATTTATCATCAGTTAGTTGCAGCTTGTGCTTCACTTGTATTTCTTGTATATGTCTTGCAAAGTCCTTTGCGTCTTGACTAACCCATTTCTCATTTAGAAGATTAATAAGATCAACAACCCCCTTATGATTGTTTCCCAAAAAAAAATGGAAAGGAGACTTACCAATAAACCTATTAATGCTTGAATTAAAAGCAAAATCAGTTTGTGCCAAGTCAAATCCCACTACCTTGGATTCTCTCCAACTAGGAATCCAAGCAAATTACCCAAAATCTTGTTTACCACCTTAGTTTTCCCATCCATATGAGGATGATAGGTTGAACTATTCTGCGATTTACTATCAAGATTTCTCCACAAAGTCCTCTAAAAGTGGCTCAAAAACTTTGCATATTGATCACTAGTAATGGTTTTGGTCAATCCATGCAAGCCGATAATTTCTTTAAGAAGAAAATCAACAACCTTACTTGCATCAGTAGTATTTTTTCATGGAATGAAGTGGGCCATCTTTGAGAACCGATCCACAACAAAAAAAATATAATCATTTCCTCATTGAGTACAAGGTAATCCCAACACGAAATCCATGGAGATGTCAATTCATGGCCTCTTAGGAATGGGTAAGGGTTTGTATAACCCTATATTTTGTTGTCCTCTTTAGAAACTTGAAAAAATCTAGATGTACAAACAAATTTATTCACTTCCTTCCTCAACTAAGGCTAAAAATATTCTCATTTACTAAGATATAAGTTTTGTCCCTTCTAAAGTTTCCTCCCAAGCCATTTGAATGCATTTCTCGAATCAATTATTTTAGCGCTTGATTGTTATATGATAGTTTGGATTAGAAGTTGATATATTTCAACACTTGATTGTTTGTCAACATGATGAATTCTCTATGTAATAAGTAGTGCCTCCAATATTTCAATGTTTGGGAAATAGCATGCAATTCTTTATCATAAGTACCATATCTCTTCTTGGCATCATTTAGTTTTTCACTGAAATAGGCAATTAGCTTGCCCACTTGACTCAACACACCCCTAATGGCTATTACTAAAACATCACATTCAATGGTAAAAATATTCTCAAAGTATATTAAGGCAAGGATAGGGGCTTCTATCACCTTCTTTTAAGCTGCTCAAAACTTCTCTCAACTACTTGAGTCTAAGAAAAAGACTTTCCTTTTGTACAATCAATGAAGGGAGCCCTTATTCTGCTAAAATTTATAATAAACCTCTTATAGAAGTTTAATAACCCATGAAAAATCCTTATTTCTATAATATTTTGAGGGATAGGCCATTCAAGTATAGCCTTAATCTTTTCAAGATCCATGCTTACTCCTTCCGCTGAAATCACATTTCCAAGGAAAACTAACTTGTCTTTAAAAAACTCACTTTTCTCAAGATTTATAAACAACCTCTCTCTTTTAAGCATACCAAGATGTTCCAAATGTTTTTCCATGCTCTTGTGAAAAAATAAAATATCATCAAAATAAATTATGATAAATTTTCCAATATATGATCTAAATACCTAGTTCATGGTGCAAATGAAAGTAGTAGGGGCATTAGAAATTCCAAAAGGCATCACCAACCATTCATATAACTCATCCTTGACCTTGAATTCCATCTTCCATTCATACCCTTCTCAAATTTGAATTTGAAGGTAATCACTTGTCAAATCAACCTTGGAGAAAATATTGGCACCTTCCAAACAGTCTAACATTTCATCCATTCTAGGAAGGGGATACCTATACTTTACTGCGATCTTGTTGATGGCTCTAGAGTCCACGCACATCATCCATTTTCCTCCCTTTTAAGGTGATAGTAAAGATTGTGTAGCACAAGGGATCATGCTCTCTCTTATTAACCCTCTTTCTAACAATTCACAAATCTACCTTCTCATTTCTTCATTTTCTTTTGGAGATAATAAATATAAAGCTTGGTTAGGTAGCTTGGATCCTAGTACTAAGTCAATATGGTGAGTAATACCTCACGAAGTGGGTAAACCAAGAGGCAGCTCTATTGGAGTTATATCAAAATATTGTTTCAACAAATTTTTCATTTTTGATGGAGGCTGGACTCTACTAGGCTCCCTTGCTTCTTTTTGGCATAAACAATAACAAATTGATCCCTTGTTCTCATTGAAAAATTCCATATAGCTTTTTGAGACAAGAGATAAGATTGGAATTTCAAATGCATCCTCTTCTTTAAGTGTTTTTAAGAGTGTTTTCTTTCCTTCATATTGAACCTCATAAATATTCTCCCTACCTTGATGGATTATATTTCGGTCATCTTGCCAAGGTTTTATCAACAAGAAATGGCATGCATCCATTGGAACAACATCACATAGCACTTCATCCACATAAGGGCCAATTTTGAATGCCACAAGACAAGATTTATCCAAAGGCACACATGATCCTTCTTTAACCAATAAATTTTGTAGAGATAGATTTTGGAACACAAGTTGTAATTTTTCAACCATTTCTTTACTCACCAAATTATCAATAGATCCCCCATGTATGATCACCTTACATACCTGGTCCTTACATTTGCATTTTGTTCAAAAGACACTTTTCCTCCTCCAATCAACTTCGGGAGTTTATTTGTTCCTATATATTAAAGTTCTCCTCAACATTGGGTTGATACCAAAAAATGGCGTAGAGAGTGTTTGTCTATGCAAAAAAAATAAAAAATGAACACATTTGGTATTTTCAATTAATTAATAAATATAGTCAAACATGTATTCTACTGGCTAGATAGATGTCCCCTGTAGAGAGTACCTCTACTCTCTCTTACTCATCTTGGTTCTATTTATTTGCATGTTAGATTTTAAAACACCCACAAACACCTAAGGATAGAGTAATAACTGATAATCAAAACAAAACATAACTCCAATTCATTTTCATGAAAGACAAAAAAGAAAAAAAGAAAGATAGCAAATATTGAAAAAATAAATTATATTCTTCCCCACTACTCCACGGAGCCGGCTAACTACTAGACAAAACACACCTATGTACATACAAAAATGCATAAAAACATACATAGCGACATACATAGTAACATACATAACATGAAGAGACGACGTACTGTGGGGCCCGCCAGATGAATGACTTAAGTGACATAATTAACAATGGAAGGAAGTGTCATAGGAAGCAAGGAGGTGTCCCATCGGTGAATTATGCCAAAGTTATTTTTCCTTATGCGACAAGCTAATGGTTAGGCATGGGAAGGGTGATGACATGCGATTTAAATTGTAACTATACTGTTCTTTGAAGACGCTTGGGAAACACACTGTGCTTTGGGTTTTCTCATTCTACAAGACACTTTGCTTTGGGTTCTCTCATTCTATAGGTTTAAATTGAAAGGTTTGAGAGCAAGGGCACATTGCAGGCAAGGGAGAGGACTAGTTGACTTGAGGTGAGGGGTTTCTAACCGAGTGTTGCAATGGTGAATGCTTTTATGTATTGTTTCATGCCTTTTTGTATGTAATGCTTCAAAAACACATTGTGCTTTGGGTTTTCTCATTCTGCAAGTTGAAATTGAAAGGTTTGAGAGCAAAGGCACACTGCAAGCAGGGGAGAGGACCAACCGATTTGAGGTGAGGGGTTTCTATCCGAGTGTATGCAATGGTGAATGATTTTATGTATTGTTTCATACCTTTTTGTATGTATATAGCTGCATTTTTGTTGTGGGTTGCAAGTTTTGTATATAGCTACGTTTTTGTTGTGGGTTGCAGGTTTAAAAAACATATGAAAAAGTGAGTTGAGGGGTTTCTAGTCATTTAGGTTGTTAGTTGTAAAGGGGTTTGAAATGTTATGAGGGTTTTTTTTAAAAATTGTTTTGAAACTTTAAGTGGGTTGCAGGTTTTGTAAAACCCAGTGTTTTGCATCTTAGAATTTTAGAAAAGAAAATGAATGTCTTTACAAGTGTTATTTAGACCTTAGGAATGTAATGAAAGGCACTATTTTATAAACACCCATTGTTTTCCAAGAAGCATTAACACTTTGTTTCCCCACTTTGAACAAGTTTACTTATTATTTGTGATAATGTCAAGAAATTGGTGTTCTTGCTATTTCTAATGCACACGCACATATATAGGCTTGAAAACCACAAGGGTTTGGGTATGTTGTGATGTGGGTTGCATTTTTATAAACACCCTATGTTTTCCATTTCATTGCATTGCACATCTTTCAAATCGAAAGGATTACTTCACATTGCATAACTAATAAGTAGATGCTCATAGATAGATGAAAATATTTAAATTACAATATAGGTTTTTTACATAGTCAACCTAAAAGAAAATATGCAGTTAGTTCACATTGCATAGGTAATAACTAAACACACAACTATAGGGAACTCCACCTGCACAACCAAGAAGCATTAACACTGTGTTTCCCCACTTTGAACAAGTTTAATTATTATCAGTGATAATGTCAAGAAGTTGGTGTTATTGCTATTTGTAATGCATATGTACATATACAGGCTTGAAAACCACAAGGGTTTGGGTATGTTGTGATGTGGGTTGCATTTTTATAAACACCTTGTGTTTTCCATTTCATTGCATTGCACATCTTTCAAACCAAAAGGATTACTTTACATTGTATAACTAATAAGTAGATGCTCATAGATAGATGAAAAAATTTAATTACAATATAGGTTTTTTACATAGTTAACCTAAAAGAAGTTATGTAGTTAGTTCACATTTCATAGGTAATAACTATACAGACAATTGTAGGGAACTCCACCTGCATAACCAAGTACTATTCTGAAATATATTAATTTCTTCATTATAGAGTGATAATTGCAGCTGCCAATTGTGTTTTTTTTGTCATGGCATTCCATGAGAGCACATTTGTTTGAGGTATTTTTTGAAATAGTTCATTGCCTTGTCTATGAAAGCATACTAAGAAGCAATAGCAAAGAAAAGGAAGTGAATTGTTTGGAAAAATGGCTGAAAGAAATGTGGTCTCATGGTCAATGGAATGCCATGCCAAGCCATAGAAAAGGAAGTGAACTATTTCTATGTGGGATTGGTTATGTATGGCTTGCCACTATGTTTTTGGAAAACATTCTCATCTTGCACTATTTTTACAAAATAATTGCAGATAGTTAGAGTGATAATTGTAGATATATAATGATAATTAGAGTGATATTTGTAGATGGAGACCCCCTTACCAAATTTTGTTAGAAAATGGGAAACACCTTTTTTAACAAGCAATGCAGTTTGGCTCGCAGATATATATTGTATCTTCGGTAGAGGTATAAACAATATATTGTGAAACTATACCCACAACTATAGGGAACTCCACCTATGCAACAAAATACTATTGTGAAAGATATTAATTCATTCATACTGGAGTGATAATTGCAGCTGTAAATTGTATTTTTTTGTCATGGCATTCTAAGATGCCACATTTGTTTGAGGCATTTTTTCAAACAGTTCACAGCCTTGTCTATGAAAGTATATTAGTAAGCATAACAATAAGCAACAACAAAGACAAGGTAGTGAACAGTTTGAAAATTTCCTCAAAGAAATGTGGTTTCATGGTGATTGGAATGTCGTGACAAGCCATAGACAAGGAAATGAACTTTTTGTAAGTATTATTGCTTATGTATGTCTTGCCATTGTGTTTTGGAAAACATATACTCACCTCACACTGTGTTTTCCAACTTACGATTATAGAATGCATGTATATGGTTGTTGGAAAACATTGTGTGCTTACTATCAAAGCAAAATAGTAGATCTGGATTATCATGGCATTCCAATACCATGGTGATTGGAATGACATGACAAGCCATAGACAAGGAAATCAATTGTTTCTATGTATGATTGCTTATCTATGGCATGCCATTGGGTTTTGGAAGACATGTACTCACGTCACACCATGTTTTCCAACTTGCAATCACACTATGCATCTATATGGTTGTTGGAAAACATCGTGTGTTTACTATCAAAGCATAATAGTAGATTTGGATTGTCATGACATTCCAACACCATGGTGATTAGGATGACATGACAATCCATAGATACGGAAATGAACTATTTCTATGTATGATTGCTTATCTATGGCATGCCATTGTGTTTTGGGAGACATATACTCACCTCACATTGTGTTTTCCAACTTCCAATCACTATGCATATAAATGGTTGTTGGAAAACATAGTGTGTTTACTATCAGAGCATATTAGTAGATCTGGATTGTCATGGCATTCAAACACCATGGTGATTGTAACGACATGGCTTGTGGACTGTTTCTATGTATGATTTCTTATATAGGTCATGCCATTGTGTTTTGGCAGACATATACTCACCTCACATTGTGTTTTCCAATGTGCAATCACACTATCCATTATCTTTTATGTATTTTACCATTTACTTTAGAGTGTTGTAGATATTTGGTCTATGGTTTCATTAAATCTAGCAACGAGAATCCATTGCACATTGTGCTATGTAAGCTTCCATGCATCTTACCATAACTATTGTTAGAAGTGTATTCTTTGTTGTGCACTTCAATGTTTTTGTTCTATTGCATTTTTTTTTTGGGGGGGGCTATAGACTACAAGGTAACCCATAGTGATCAGGTAAGATTGAAAGACAATTTACATTGTTTATTTTATTGCTTGCATTAGAATGACAAGATTAGTATTACTATTAGTTTTTTGTGATAACTTTGGAACTTTATGGGCCGAGGATTGGGAAGAAACCCATATCCTCCTGGGTAAGATTCAAAGATTTTATTCAATATTCTAATTCATTTCTTGCATTAGAAAGAAATGATTGGTCTTTTGAAATAAATTTGTTGTTTTATGGGGCTAGTCTACATTGTTTTTTCTTGATATTGTTATTTCTTGTTTGTGCCATGTATGCAAAATGATCACATGAACTAGTCTCAGGTGCATTTATAAACTAATTTAAATAATTTTCCTCCCTCTCTTTTCCAAAAAATACACCATTTGTTGCATATTTCATGTTTCAATTGCCAGAAGAAATTTGTAAATCTGGAATACAAATATGCAAGTTAGACATCAAGGCTCATAATATACTTGCTTTGTTGTATCAATATGGAGTTTGAATTTAAAGGCATGCTAAGCTCAAACTAGGTTAATCTATAGGTATTTCAAATCTTCAACTTAATATACATATCCAATATGTCCATGCACGAGGGTATACACTAGAATAAATATTGACTATTTAATACTACTACATGCTACTGATTCCTAATTATGGCCCTATTTTATATTCCAACAAAAGTAGCTTTCCACAACTTGACAAAAGAAATCCCTAAAATATAAGTTCTATTTGTCTTTGTCATATATGATAACCTTGTCTTATCTTTTGGCATAGAAATGAGTTTCTTGTGATATGGATGGTACAACAATGATGTAGAGTATAATTGTGGTTATGATTGAGGAGATAACTTCTTACGAAATTGTCTGATGGAAGGTCAACTTGATATCAAGTTTGGGCTGCTATAGCAATGACTTAATGGATTTATGTTGTAGAATTGTCACAATACATATTACTGCATTTTTTAATTTTGTATGTCTAATTCCAAAGTTACATAATTTTCGTTGGTGAAAGTTGTCTATTTGAACAAGTACATAACACAGTTTTTTCTTTTTTTATTGAATTAAAGTTGATGAGAAAAATACATAGAACCATGGCTATTCTCAAACAATAGCCATAACTAGTACATCTAGATAGCAACCATCTAATTAAGATACATATTGGCCCTCCAAAGAAGGGAAGAATGAAAATAGAAAGATTATTAAATCTGTCACATACCAAATGGGACTGAAGCAAGAGAAAACGTTAAACTGAGACAGTCCCAATTGAACAGTAACCAATTGAAGCATTTAGCTACATAGGTTTAGGTATCGACTTTGATATCCAATTGATCAACCACGTGGTTGATAGTATGATGTATGTCCTTGAAGCATTGATAATTGGATTTTTTCAAACAATCCTCAATACAACGAAGAATTATCCAAGTAGGTTAAATCTATGCTAATTTATAGTTCTGAACATGAATCATGGAGGCTTAGTGTATGACTTCTCCAACCTAAGGCATAACACAAAGTTAATGGATTTTTTTTGTGACTAGTATAATAAGGGTATTATTTCAGGTCTTAGGAGGTCAAATTTTCTACTTTGTACACTGCAACTTTTTGAGCTTACAATGGACCTGCATTGCATTAGGAAAATGATACATTCCATTAATGGATCTTAGTCAACTTGATTGGTTGATTGCATACTCTTCAACATAAGGTGGACAATACTATATAAAGGTTGATTTACGTAGACAAGGAAATTAACTATTTTTGTGTATGATTACTTATCTATGGGTTTCCATTGTGTTTTGGCAGACATATCCTCACCTCACACAACGTTTTCTAACTTCCAATTGTATTGTGCATGTAAATGCTTATTGGAAAACATCTGGTGTTTACTATCAAAGCATGATAGTAAATATGGATTGTTATGGCATTGCAAACCATGGTGATTGGAATGCCATGACAAGCCATAGACAAGGCAATGAATTTTTTATGTGTATGATTTATTATCTATGGGTTCCCACTATGTTTTCGTAGAAATATACTCACCTCACACTATGTTTTCCAACTTGGAATCCTATTGTGCATGTATATGCTTGTTGGAAAACATTGGGTGTTTACTACCAAAGCATAATAGTAAATATGGATTGTCATGGCATTGCAACACCATGGCGATTGGAATGCCATGACAAGCCATAGTGTAGGCAATGAACTATTTCTATTGTTTGTCTATGGATTTCCATGGCATTCCAAGATGATGGTGTTGGAATGCAATGACAATCCATATTTTCAATTATGCTTGGATACATTTTTTCAACAATCCATATTTACTATTTAGCCATGGTGTTCGAAGCCATGAGAATCCATACTTACTATTATGCTTTGATAGATATTTTGCAAGAATGCGTAGCTTGTTCAAAAGAACCTGTTTTAGGATTTTAGCCATAGAAGCAAGACAGTTAACTGTTTGCTAGATTTCTTTGTTAGACATGAATGAAAATCGTGGTAGCATAGTGAAATATTTCATAAAATGCCTTAAAGAAATCTAGTCTCGTGGTGATGGAATGCCATGACAATCGATATTGCAGTTGTTGCAATATGGATTGTCATTGTAACAACTACTCATTAAAATATTAGTAAAATTAATAAATTAGACAAAAATAACAAAAAAAATATGATAACAGGAGGAAATTCATTTAAAACCAACTTAACAAACTTCATTAATACGAAAGTATTATTTTAATCAGTGTCTTAGATAAATTTTCTCCTTTAATGAATCTGAACAATATGTGCTCTTTATATTGCAATGATTAACATATTCATGAATTGAATGCAATCATTAGATTGAGATAAGTAATATTAAAGCAATTCAAATACCTTCACAACCATAAAACATAAATGAGACTGTAACACCATATTTGTCTTAAGTGGAAAACCCTCTTGGGGTAGCAAAACCACCCAAAAATTTCCTCACTGGCTTAATCTCAAAACTTGTTGTTTACAATGACTCATTGGCTATATATTAGCATTTTCAATCACTATTTTAATGATACATAGAGTATCACCTATGTTTCTTTTACAACATCTTATGATCTCACATCACTTAGGATTTAGAGGCAAAAGTTTAAGTACAACATAACTGATTAATTTCACAATGCATTGAATGTGCTATCCAAATAACTTTCAAATATGAATCAATGAAATGCCATTTATAAACTGAGAATAATACTTCTTTTTTGCTCACCATCTTTTTGAAAGAATACATGGAAGGATATATATATATTATGTTCTGGATTACTGAACTGGAGTATCTTTTCAAAATGAAAAGTAACTTTCTTCTCTAATTGTCCCTTAAGCGGTAACAGTTACAAAACTGAAATGTTTTTAACAAATTTTAATCAATGCTTCCTTGAAACAATGTCTGTTGTCCTGATATAATAGTATATCATAAAGATATTCGAAGTATAACTTGTGTTCCCAAATGATAAAGAAAACTAAACCATGACAGGAACAACTAACACTTGACACAATGCAAACCAATAATGGTAATCATATGAATGGAGTTTGACAATAACTAACCACATTGCCAACATGGATTAAGTTATAGATCGGAGATAATAAAAACCTTAAAAACTTTACCCAAACAAAATGAAAAGAACTCAGCTTTGACTTGATACCCAACATTGTATCTATGGTTTGAAGGAAATAATAGACTTTATACATTTCAACCCTATTGAACAAAGAGACTTGACTAGTGAAGCAAGGGTAAACCTTTAAGCTATATCATTACCTATTTAAAGAACTCGATTAGAAGAAACTAATCACAGCCAAGTCAAGTACTCATAACAAAGGTCCAAAGAGGGTTTCACAAATTTACATCCAAGAATAACAAATATTATGAAAGATAACAAAAATATTTACTTTCTTCTCAAGAACCAACAACCAAAACAAAAGGAAACTCAAAAAATTAAGAAAGAAAAAAATTCCTTAAAACTAAGAGAGGAATCGGTGACACCTATGGTTCACACTACTGCCAACTAATTTTTGCAACCTGATCAAACATTTCAGCCTTCACCAAACTGTCATGCTTCCTTCCAAACTTGTCATTTCACCACAATACTTTCATTGACCAAGTTCTTTGATTCCCTAACTATTTAGGCCATGCCTAGCCCAAGCTCTAGGACTCTCCATAAAACAAGTCTTACAAAAGACTTTAAAAAAAAAACCCATGAATACAACTTTATGTTATGATATTTATCTTCCAAGCCCTCAATCTTTGATTGCATAACCTTGATATTTCCTTCATATTGTTCTTCATATGGTATGGTGCAAATCTTGTTATGATACATGAAGGTATGTTTGAGTTGTAGATAGATAAAGATATGCAAGATTTACAAATATGAATGACCTAGGTGGGTGCAACAAAGAAAGGAATGCAACAAATTGATTAAATGCAAGTAAAGGATATAAATGGCTTATGAAAAGTATTCAATATGGGATGAAAGGATATGAAAGGCTAGATATGCAAATGAATGGAATGGAAATGCTATCAATTCATCATTTTTGAGTTGAATGTAGAAAATGATATGCAAGATATAGAAATGTGAATGACCTAGGTGGATAAAAAGAAGAAAGGAATGCAACACATTGATGTGATGCAAGGAAAGCATATAAATGGTTTATGAAATGTATTTGATATGGGAGGAAAGGATATGGAAGGTTGGATATGGAAATGAATGGAATGGAAAGGCTATGAAGTGATCATTTCTTTCATCATAGAGTGGAATGATTCCCCCTTTATTATTGGTTATGCTTTTTGTAATCATCATAGGGCAGACTAACTCGATACATACACATAAGAAAAACTCATGCCCATTCCCCACTCTCCTTCATACACAACAATGTGTAGAGATCCTCGAGCTTCCTCAAAATGTGACAAGAAAAGAAGAGATATAAAAAGATAATGATATTGATGGAGACAAGAGACAAGAGTTAAGATAAAGCACAAGTTGTCATGCATGTATTATGAAAATGATAAATATGCAAGATCATGATAATGAAAAAATGAAAATTCTAATGCATATGATAAGGACCAATGCACAAAATAGTTGTAGGATGGAAAACACAATGGGTTGTGACTCAGTAAAGCCCAATGTTTTAGTATGTTAAATATTTTATGGTTTTATATTTTAGTCATAACAATGATAAATAAGAATTTAAATGATAATGATAAACGAGATCTTATTCCTTAGTCAAGTTGAACACCAAAGGACATATGGATGTATAAGGATCAATGATATGGGTAAATGATAGGACATGTAAGGATACACCTTATATGAAGGATGAAGATAGATGGATCAAAGTATGGAATGCTATGGGTGGAGAGATCCAATGATAAGGGAACCTAAAATGTTTACTCTTATACAAAGGAGAAATATAGGACCTATGGAGGACTCCAAAGATGGCATGTCCAAGTAATAGCATTCCCCCATGGTAAGAGGTATGACAAGTTATTATGACATAACATGGATATGGAAGATAAATGGACATGAAAGGAAACATGACATGGACAACAAGTGATATGGAGGATGGAATACACACATGGTATACAACATGCATTAGATTCAATTTCTTGGTATTTTTCCCCAATACTTTATGCAAGATCAAAGGAAGGTGGATGGATAAAGTAGATAGTATGGAATATAAATGAAGGAATATGATGGCTAAGTGGAAATAGGATAATCAATAATGTCTCGTATGAATGGAAAAGTCTTTCCCCCAAGTGTACAAGCAAGGGTATGTGTATGGATGTGAAATCTAGTGGATATGAATGGCCATGTAAATGGAAGCTGATGAAGGTGTATGGATATGAATGGAGGACTCAATTGTATCTTTGTAGAAGATAGTACCCCACTGACTAAATGTTTCTTATAGACCATGGTTAACATGTTCCCACTTAAAGATGTTGGTATGAAAATTGGTAAAGATAATGGAATGGATAGGGGTAGGTAGAAGGGTGTTAAGGATTCATGCAAAGGATTGGATTAAAGCTATGGAATGAGGGATGAAGCTTGGATGGAAGTATGGAACGAAGTTGTTATGTGGGAATCTGGGCAAGAACAACATTGGCACACACCTTGAAGGGTGGTGAAAGTTGAAGGATTGAGAGTGGGTTGGGATAATAAAGTTGGGCATATAATAACAAAAAACGGATTTGGAGGAATGGATGATGGTGGAATAATGAAGTCTTTTGGATTAGCAAGTAGGGATACCAATTTTGGTTTTTTTATTTTGAATGCATGGATATTTTTTCTTTCTTTGGAACCCACATTGTTTTCACTTTTGATTTTTCTTTATATCCTTCTCATTTTTTCTTAATAGGCACCTTCCATTTTTTTGGAAGTGTTTTTCTTTTGATTTTGGAGCATATTTTTCTTTTTTTTTGGCATGTATTTTTAGTGAGACATGATGATATTTAGGTTTTAGTGGATTCCTCAATTTATGCATTTCTTGTTTGGTATCCCAATTGCTTGGATAGGCCATAGAGGGATTTTATGAAATGAGAGGATTTTGAAGTCGAAGGTGTTTGAATGAATTCAAGGGTGTGTGACTTTTTTTTTTCTTGAAAGGGAACCTAGGGATATGCATTAGGAACATATGGGCCCATGATGGGTGGAAGCGTTCGTGGATACAGTCCAACAATAGATGGCGAAGATGATGGAAGAGGTAGAAATATTGATGTAAAGGGAGGCCTCTTCTATTTGACAGAGCTACCAACATCTTAAGAAGGAGGTATGCAGCCAAGGCCGTAAGAAATTACATGTTTTTTTAATATTATGGTGTGCAAGTAAATGGAACTCATGAAGGTGTGTGGTATTGTACAAGAAAACCAACTTTTATAAAGGTGGATGAAGCAAGCTTATATGTTTGTGGTTCATGAATGGGATCTTGCGAACGTTTAGGATTATCATGAGATGTGAGGGAAATTATTATACCTTAGGGGTCTTGACTCATTGAATGGATGTAAAGATTTTTTAATGAATTTATACACTATAATTATGGTATGGAGTTGACATACTTCGATCATGAGATGGTATGGCATCATGACATGGAATGGAATGATGAGATGGAAAGGGGTCATGAGAGGGAATATTTTGATCTTCACATAAAAGGGGGATCTATGATGTCATGCTTTTGATCAATCAGGTCAAGTGTGTGACATGGTTGACTTTCTATAGGTGCTATGAAGGTGGAAAAACATGAAATGGATGAGCTAGATAAACATGGGATGGATGAGGTGAAAGTGGGTGGAACTAGAATACTACGACTACCATTTTGTGAAATAGAATTTTGCATTGGGTATTGTATTCCGTACAGGGTGAATTTTGGTCTTCCTTCGGTGAAATAGGATGCATAGTCATTGGTTCAACATGAAAGACATTTTGGTTTCCCTTTTCAATGGACGAAAAGGATGACATGGATGGTGACATGAGTAGGGTATAAGTTTCAATGAAAGGTTTATGGTTTTTCTCACTTGATTAAGATTTGGATCTTGAATACCCCATCCCACTATGGAAGATCATACACACCTCCAAGCATATATAGATTCTATATTATTATGGTCTTCAAATGTATCGTTGGATGTTTGATAAATGCACAAACACAAATAATTCGTATGACAGTAAAACGGTTTGCTACAATGAGCACTTTCTGTTCTATGCACTATAACAATGTATTTAAGTCCACCTTCATATTGCAGGCTAGAAAACATAGTGGGTTGTATTTTGTATATCACGCAGTGTTTTCCAACTTGCAATTATATGTAGACAATTTATGGTTGTCATGAAACTCTTTTTTTTTAGACCTTAAGAATTTCATGAAACTCACCTACAAAATTTATTACAACTCTTTAGTGGACTAAAATTTGGGTTTCAAAATCGTGATATGATGGTAAATCAAAATGCATTGAATAATTATAGGTTAGAAAACATAGTGGGGGATGTCAATAGATGCTTCTAAGAATCTTTCATTTCCTTTTGATGGCCAGCAAGTTGATTATCCCTTTAAAAAAAATCCAAGCCCATACAATTCACCTCCTCGCCATTCACTTCAGCCAATAGGAAGAGCACTTGGCTGAAAAAAGTCCCCTTTGAAGCGTGTAAATTGCTGAAAACTCATGCACTAGGAAATACAAATGGCATAGCTGGTTGAATTTCATCTTCATAGGCAACAAGAGATAGTGGCAGCCTTGTGTTTCCATTGCTCAACAATTTCGCTGGTGATTGTTGAGTTGTGGAGGAAATGGCATGGGCTTGGATTTTGTTTAAAGGGATAATTGTTACTCTTGTATGTAGATATCCTATTTCAAGTGGGAGCTTTCCTATTTGTTTTGTATCCACTACTGCATTACAAAAATTCCATCCTCCACTGACCTCCAATGTAGCTTTTGTGGCATCTTAAACTTTTATCAATTGTGCAACAACACCTTTCACTTTTGGCCTATCACTTATGCAACAACACCTCTGACTTGAGACGTTGATCAGTTGTTGAACACGACCTTTCACTTTTGACCTATCAATTGTGCGAAAACACCTTCCATTGTTGTCTTTGTTTTATGAAATTCTTGTCTTTTAGATTGCAGCTCTCTCTAAACAACATTAAGCTCCTCTTCTTTTCACCGTGACAACTTCTTCTTGTGTTTTAATTCCTTTTCTAAGTGGTTAATTATATTGTTCGCTTGTTCTACTCCGCTTTGAGCATTTCCAACTATTATTTTTGCAATGTGTTTATGATTAGAGTATGTAGATGTTTCTTTTATCAAGCTCGTTATGGAACTTCTCTACCTTTTCGGATAAGACTTTCATGCCTCTAGCCAACTGATCCTCTTTTTCTGCACTTAGATCTAGTATTACCTTTTCCTTATCATCCATTTCCAATTATATTTGTTCCATGGAATTGATAACTTCAAGAATGCTTTCCTTCATTTGTTCAACCCCACTTATAGCATCATCTCTCTCTTTTCTTGCACAAATTCATATGCAATAGAAAACCTTTCGAGTTAATCCACTTCTACATTTCTATTTTCCCCTTGCACATGCTCCTTCCTCCACTTGTCACAAGTAGGAACAACCTCTTCAGTCAATACATTATCTATCTCATTTACTTTGGTCTGCTTATTTCCAAGTGTTTTTAGAGCAGATTCCTTTTTTTCATTACACACTTTCCAATATGTCCTCGTATTTTTTTTATTACTACCATTTCATACAATTCTCATAACAAATATTTTTTAGATTCTGTTTGATTTCTTTGAGGCAAAGGGATATAGTTTTGAATGTATTCAATACTTTCATCTACCTTGTAGCTACTTTTTTCCCAAATTTGAGAGTGTATTCATGATTGCATAATCCATTTGTTTCTTTTAACAAGTTATTTGCAACAAGTGTTTTTATGATTAAATAATTCATATGTTTCTTTGAATAAGTTATTTGCAACAAGTGTATTTGTGATTACTTAATTGATATGTTTTAGATAAGACTTTCATGTCTAGACTCAACTGATTCTCGTTTTATGCACGTACATCTAGTTTTACAACTGTGGCTGGCTTGTTGTTTACAACACCTTGTGTTTTCCAATATGTAGTTTTACAAAACAAGATTCATGCAACAAAGAGCTTTTTTTTTCATAAATGTATTGTGATATTTACTTATTTTCTCAACAAGTGGTTGAATCAGTAGTTGGAAGTAAATAACAATTTTTTTCTAGATGCCTGTAGTGCTATTTTTTATTGACTTTTTTCCCTTTTTTTTCTTGGTAGGAAAAGTAAAAATGTTGAATTGGAGAATTCACATTAGGCAAGTTCCTTGCGAGAATCAGGAAGAGAATGGCAGTCCATTTAGTACGGAGAGGTTGCATTGTGCATTCAAATTTAATTTCTAGATGGTGGAGGATTCCATTCGCAAGGTTGGTAGATTCCAAGAGCCCATCAAACTTGTACTCCCCTATTCCTAGGTCGATGTAGCTTGCAGGTTCTTGTCAAAATCCATGGATTTGCTAAGAAACCATATTCTAGTTCAAATTTTGTTTGGAGACATGCGGTCAATCACAAACAACTTGACGAAGCATTGGAAAGATATGATGTTGATCATGGTATCTACCCCATAAGTGGCATCTTCCCACATTTGTTGCTTCAATCATCCTCGGATATGAGGTGTGTTCAACAAACATTTACCAGTGGCCTACAACATAAGGGTGATCATTTTTTTGACCAAGTAATGCTATTGCATGGTCATGTTGTTGAGCCACACATTGAAGAGGATATGCAGGAGACATATCTTTCCCTCCGCACATTGCTTGAGCATCTTGCACTAGCTCCGACAAATAATGAAAGGGTTATTTAGTGGCTTGGCATAGGATGCCCCTTTCGTTCCAATGAGGGCACAAATGTAAAGACAAAAGTGTAAAGAGTGAATCTGATTAGGATGTGAAAATTCTTTTTAAATGAAAAATTGAAACTAAAAACTTTGACTTTCATTATGTATTACTCTTTTGAAACACTACAATTAATGGAAAAGAGAGTGTTGACCATAGGTTTACTTAAATGTTCTAGTGAATGTCCTACTATTGGTTCAATGTTCATGACCTTTATCTACTGAAAATTTCTTCCTCATTCATACCTTGTTAATTGTACCTATGATATTGCATTACATATTTATGATGTTCTTCACCTTGAAATGCCCATATTGATATGTATTCATTTGTGGACTATGATTTAATTTTGAAACTCATCCATAAACATGAAAACTTCATTACCACATGTTTGTCACTTTATCATTTGAATGTATTCAATACATTAAAAACCCTATCCCTTAGCATGCAAGAAATAAGACAAAATTCAAAAAATATTTGTTATGAGAATTGTATGACATGGCAGTAATAAAAAAATATGAGGACATACTCGAAAGTGTGTAATGAAAAAAAGAATATTCTCTAAAAACACTTGGAAATAATTAGACCAAAGTGAATGAGATAGATAATGTATTGAGTGAAGAGGTTGTTCCTGCTCATGAGAAGGGGAGGAAGCAACATGTGCAGTATGTGAAAGGGGAAAATGGAAATGTAGAAGTGAATTAGCTCGAAAGGTTTTCTATTGCATATGAATTTGTACAAGCAAAGAAAGAGATAGATGATGTTATAAGTGGAGTTGAACAAATGAAGGCAAGCATTCTTGAAGTTAGCAATTCCTTAGAACAAATACAATTGGAAATCGATGATAAGGAAAAGGCAATATCAGATTTAAGTGCAGAAAAAGAGAATCAGTTGGATGGAGGCATGAAAGTCTTATCCGAAAAGGAAAACAAGTTCCCTAATGAGCTTGCAAAAAGAAACATCTGCATACTCTAATCATAAACACACTGCAAAAATAATAGCTAGAAATTCTCAAAGTGGAGCAGAAGAAGCAAAGACTAAAATTAACCACTTAGAAAAGGAATTAAAACACAAGAAGTTGTCACGGTGAAAAGACGAGGAGCTTAATGTTGTTCGGAGAGAGCTACAATCTAAAGGACGAGAATTTCATAAAACAAAGACAAAAATGGAAGGTGTTGTCTCACAATTGATAGGTCAAAAGTGAAAAGTCTTGTTGTACAACTAATCGTCTCAAGTCAAAGGTGTTGTTGCACAATTGATAGGTCAAAAGTGAATGGTGTTGTTGCACATCTGATAAAAGTTTAAGATGCCACAACAATAGTTGCATTGGAGGTTGGTGGAGGAGGGAATTTGTGTAATGCGATAGTGGATACATAACAAACAAGAAAGCTCCCACTTGAAATAGGATATCTACATATAGGAGTAACAATTATCCCTTTAAACAAAAACGAAGCCCATACCATTTCCTCCACAACTCAACAATCACCAACCAAATTGTTGAGCAATGGAAACGCAAGGCTGCCACTATCTCTTGTTTCCTATGAAGATGAAATTGAACCACCTATGCCATTTGTATTTCCTATTGCATGAGTTTGCAACAATTTAGATGCTGCAAAGGGGGTGTTTTTCATCCAAGTGCTCTTCCTATTGGCCGAAGTGAATGGTGAGGAGGTGAATTGTATGGGATTGGATTTTGTTTAAAGGGATAATCATTACTCCTGTATGTACATGTCCTATTTCAAGTGGGAGCTTTCTTGTCTATTTTGTACCCACTACCGCATTACACAAATTCCCTCCTCCACCAACCTCTAATGTAGCTATTGATGTGGCATCTCATACTTTTATAAGTTGTGCAACAACACCTCTGACTTTTTGACCTATCAAAATGCTTTGCAAGACCATTATAGGTAAGGTGAACATTTTCTACAATTTTTTTGTGCATTTATTGATAGTAAGGGTTGTTATAAAATATAAAGGTGAACTTCAAAACATTGTTTTGTTACAGTTTTCATAAAAGAAAGCGCTCATTGAACAAAGCTTGAGAAGTGATTCACAACCCACTGTGTTTTCCATCATGCAACTACTTCTCACAACCCAGTGTATTTTCCATAATGCAACTAATCTGTGCATTTTGTGTTCAAAACATATGAACAAATATTCTAACAGAGTGTTTTGCTGAAAGTAAAGGTTTTTAAAAATTACGAAGGTGAAGTTGAAAACATTGTTTTGTTACAGTCTGCATAAAAGAAACCACCTATTGAACAAGACTTGAGTAGTGAGTCACAACCCACTGTGTTTTCCATCATGCAACTACTTCTCACAACCTAGTGTGTTTTCCATCATGCAACTAATATGTGCATTTTGTGTTCAAAACATATGAATGGATATTCGAATGGAGTGTTTTGCTGAAAGTAAGGGTTTTTAAGAAATATGAAGGTCAAGTTGAAAACATTGTTTTGTTATAGTCTACATAAAAGAAAGCGCCCATTGAACAAGACTTGAGAAGTGAGTCACAACCCACTGTGTTTTCCATCTTGCAACTACTTCTCGCAACCCAATGTGGTTTCCATCATGCAACTAATACGTGCATTTTGCGTTTGAAAAATATTAACATATATTCAAATGGAGTATTTTTTTGAAAGTAAGGGTTTTTAAGAAATACGAAGGTGAATTTGAAAACAGTGTTTTGTTACAATCTGCATAAAAGAAAGCGCTCATTGAACAAGACTTGAGAAGTCAGTCACAACCCACTATGTTTTCCATCATGCAACTACTTCTCACAACCTAGTGTGTTTTCCATCATGCAACTAATATGTGCATTTTGTGTTCGAAACATATGAACAAATATTCAAATGGAGTGTTTTGCTGAAAGTAAGGGTTTTTAAAAAATATGAAGGTGAAGTTGAAAACAATGTTTTGCTATAGTTTGCATAAAATAAACTGCCCATTGAACAAGAATTGAGAAGTGAGTCACAACCCAGTGTGTTTTCCATCATGCACATGTTATGTGCATTTTGTGTTCGAAATGTATGAACAAATATTGAAATGTAATGTTTGTTGAAAGTAAGGGTTGTTAAAAATAATGAAGGTCAACTTGAAAACATTGTTTTGTTATAGTGTGCATAACAGATAGTGGTCAGTGAACAAGAATTGAGAAGTGAGTCACAATCCAATGTGTTTTCCATCTTGCAACTATTATGCACATTTTTTGTGTTCGAAACATATGAAAAAATATTGAAATGGAGTGCTTTGCTGAAAGTAAGGGTTGTCATAAAATAAGAAGGTGAACTTCAAAACATTGTTTTGTTACAGCCTGCATAAAATAAGAAGTGAGTCACAACCTAGTGTGTTTTCCATCCTGCAACTGTTATCTACATTTTTTTTGTGTTTGAAACATATGAACACATATTAAAATGGAGTGTTTTGTTGAAAGTAATGGTTGTCATAAAATAAGAAGGTGAACTTCAAAACATTGTTTTGTTACAGTTTGCATAAAATAAGAAGTGAGTCACAACCCAGTGTGTTTTCCATCATGCAACTATTATGTGCATTTTGTGTTCGAAACATATGAACAAATATTGAAATGGAATATTTGTTGAAAGTAAGGGTTTTCATAAAATAAGAAGGTGAACTTCAAAACATTGTTTTGTTATATTTTGCATAAAAGAAAGCAGTCATTCAACAAGAATTGAGAAGTGAGTCACAACCTAGTGTGTTTTCCATCATGCAACTATTATGTGCATTTTGTGTTCAAAACATATGAACATATATTGAAATGGAATGTTTGTTGAAAGTAAGGGTTGTCATAAAATAAGAAGGTGAACTTTAAAACATTATTTTGTTACAGTCTGCATAAAAGAAAGCGATCATTCAACAAGAATTGAGAAGTTAGTCACAACCCAGTGTGTTTCCCATCATGCAACTGTTATGTGCATTTTGTGTTCGAAACATATGGACATATATTGAAATGGAATGTTTGCTAAAAGTAAGGGTTGTCATAAAATAAGAATGTGAACTTGAAAAAATTGTTTTCTTACAGTCTGCATAAGAGAAAGCGGTCATTCAACAAGAATGAGAAGTGAGTGACAACCCAGTGTGTTTTCCCTCATGCAACTATTATGCGCATTTTCTGTTCCAAATGTATGAACATATATTGAAATGGAATATTTGCTGAAAGTAAGGGTTGTTAAAAAATATGAAGTTCAACTTCAATACATTTTTTTGTTGCAGTCTGCATAATAGAAAGTGTTAGTTGCATGTGCTTACATTTATAAGTTAGTTTGACATAAATAATAAGACTTGAGGTGGCATTTCCTACCATTATTTGATGGAATTTGACATTGTTTGTAATGAAATTTTACATGGAAACAAAAAGTGTCATGAAATATGCAAGAACATAGTCTTATATTTTTTTAATTAAGAGGAGTAAACGCTATTGACCCAAAGCTATGAACCAGTGAGGTCACAAATGGGGGACCTCATACCCAATATAAATTTTCAAAAAGTAAACCCCAAAGGGATTGGAGCCTTGATGGCAAGATTAAAAATACAACTTAACAATCACACAATGCCACTATTGGCAGAAGACCGTAGTCTTCAAACATACCAAAGTACTATAATTCCACAAGATAATTGATCAAAAATTACATGATCACAGATAATGTAATTCCACGCCATAATTGTTCAATAATTACATTATCCAAGATAATGTAATTCCACACAATAATTGTTCAATAATTACATTATCAAAGTTAATGTAATTCCACACCATAATTTTTCAATAATTACATGATCAAAGACTGAATGGAAAACAAATATTATCAGCCTCTCTCATCCTCTCCTATAGTGCCTTTTATATGCAATTGAGGAGATAGTTAGATAAGATCTTATAGGCTTCTTTAAGTCCTTGGCACTAACGGTGGGGTGATTCCACTTGCATGAGGGTTCAGGGAAGCCTCTGCTTCAACCATTGCACTTTCAACACCTTTAACCTATAAGAAACCCATGAATATAAATGAATATGTTCAACAATTAACATATGGATATAAGGAAAAGGAAACATCAGATCTAAGCACAGAGAAAGAGAATCAGTAGGGGGAGAGATGCAAGTCTTATTTGAAAATGTGGACAACTTTCATAACACATTTATATGAGCCTATGGAGGAGAAATACAATTCAAAATCAGATAGATCAAGAAATTTTGCTGATAATCAAGGCCCAATTTTTTTCTCTTTCATAGAAGTTGAAGGAAATTGAGAAATTGAGCAAGCTAGCATCAAGAATCAATAAAATTAGGCCTCAATTTTATTAGCGGTGTTTCTTCACACCCGCCAATTCCTTGTTCATCCTTGCCTTGCAATGTGAAGAATGTTAATGTAATATCAAATTCAAATGCATGCAACAAATTCATTCAAATTATGAAAATATATATTCAAAAGCAAATTTCAAAATTACCCTTTCTTCCACTTTATTCCTCTGAAAGAACCAAGGATAGTGTGTTTTCCAATATACTGTTAAAATTAGCATATTTGAAATAGAAATGAAATTTTCTAAATTATTTCACAAAGACACTTTGAAATTAGAGCAAAAAATGACTGCAATGGCACACATTACAACCAACCACAAATGCGTACTTTAAAAGGAAAAGTGCACAATCTCCTCCCTAGGCACCCTTTCTTCTTGCTACCCTATTAGGGCACATTTTCTTGTCCCAAATGGACACTAACTTGCTCGCACTCACCACTTCCTTGTCCATCCTTTCCCTCTGATTCCAGGAATGTAAACATCACATCAAATTCAAATACATGCAACCAATTCATTCTAAATATCAAGATACACATTAAAAAGTAAATTTCAATATTATCCTTTCACTCTCTTTCTTCTACTTTCCCCTTCCAAGTACGTATCCATGGTTGCCTGTAATATGTAAAATAGTTGCAAGTGTTACAAGACAATTAAAGTTCCAAAATTTATTTCACCATTTGTTATAAGCAAGCATATAGTTTTTCAATCACAAGAAACAAAATTTAAGGTGGACTTCCTTACATTATTGGTGCATAGGAAACAAAAAACTTTTGACAAGCAAATAACTGACAGGGAATAGTGTGTTTTCCAACACTGCAAATAATGTGAGCATTTTTTTTTCTTGCAATTAGATGAAGATAGCGAAATGTCATTTTTACTATTACAAATAGCATTTAATACAAATATTCATTTGAAAGAATCCATGATGAAAAAAATAGTCGACCTCAAACAATTTAAATTTCGACCTTTTTCTTTCATTTATAAGCAAGCTACCATAAACAATAAGACTTTAGGTGGCATTTCCTATTGGTATATTTCATATTATCATAAATAGAATGCACATTATAAACACAACTAAATGATTATTGTCACAATTTTCATAACAAAAAGTGGTGATTGAACAAGAATTGAGAAGTCACAACTCTATGTGTTTTCCATCCTACAATTGTTATGTGCATTTTGTGTTCGAAACATAAGAACAAATATTGAAATGGAATGTTTGGTGAAAGTAAGGGTTGTCATACAAGATGAAGGTGAACTTCAAAATATTTTTTTGTTACAGTCTACATAATAGAAAGTGCTCATTGAACAAGAATTCAAAAGTGAGTCACAACCCTATGTGTTTTCCACCCTACAACCATTATGTGCATTTTCTGTTCCAAATGTATGATGATATTGAAATGAAATGTTTTTTGAAAATAAGGGTTGTTGAATACATTCATACTATCAATATAATTATCGGTGGGGGATACATAAAAGTATCCAAAATCAACTGAGGTATCACCAACCAATTGGGTTCTCATAGTGTAAGTAACCAAAACATTTTCATTACATTCATACTGTCCATGTGTAATTGCAGGTTCAAAAACATTGGGTGTTATGAACCTTGCAACCCAAATACTATTTTCAAACCCTTTACAAGTAACAACCTAATTGGTTACTCACCCCTCAGGTGAATTAGGATAGTCTTATATTTTCCTGACTTGCAACTCCCTACAAAATGAGAAAACCCAGAACATAGAGTGTTTTCCAAGAACAGTACTCGTTACAATCTAAAACACATGTCTTAATCACATCAATGCCCTTCCCTCCCACAGTGAATGGATAACTTCTCGTACAAGGAAAAAAAATTCCAACAAAATTCAATGCGAGATGACACCTCCTCACTTTCCTCGCCATGACGTTTCCTCCCATCTACCGGTTTCATCACTTTTATCATTCGTATTGGCGGGCCTTGCACTATGCCGTCTCCTCATGTTATGTATGTTTTTATGTATTTTTTTTATGTGCATAGGTGTGTTTTCTTAGGAGATTAGTCGTGTCCATACAGGGTTTTACAACATTGTGTGGGTTGAAGGTTTCATAAATCATGCACTCACATCCCACTGTGTTTTCCAACCTACAATCATACAAACTTTTAATCATTGTTGGAAAACACAAGGTGTTTTAAACAATGCATTTCATTGCATTCCTATGGTCTAAATAACAAAAGCTTTATGAGACAAATATTCATACTGCTGTGTAAAATTCCAAGTTGCAAAACACTAGTTTTTCAAAATCTGCAACCCACACATTGTTTTAAAACCCTTTACAAGTGACAACCCAATCAATTAAAAACCCCTCACCTCAATTCCATTGGTTTTTCATCTCCCCCTCCTGCTCTTCAACCTTTCACTTTCAACCTGTAGAATGAGAAAACCCACAACATAGAGTGTTTTCCAATAAAAGTACTTCTTACGTATTAACCATGGTGTTTCCTTCCATTGCCAATTTTGTCACTTCTATCATCCATTTGGCTAGCCCCGCACTACACCGTATCTTCATGTTACACATGTTACCATGTATGTCATTATGTATGTTTTCATCCAATTTTTGTGTGTACATAGGTGCATTTTGTCTAGGAGTCGGAGAAAGCTAACTCCTAGACAAAAAGCACCTATGTATGTAGCATGATATCGTACCCCCATACCCCATGCCACGTGGTGGACAAAAAGCACCGAGGAAAAGACTTGATGGACGACTAGCCGCATGTCGTCAGGTGGCATTGTCGGAAAAGGACACGTAGCTTGGAAGGAAAGTCAAAAAGCTAGACAAAAACACACCTAACATCACCATTTTCCACATATGCATTTTCCAGTTTGGTGGGTGGGGAGGGATGAGGCATGGGTGAGGAAAATGGAGTTGCAAGCTGTTGAACCAGAGTAAAAACTTTTCATTTTTTTATGTACATAGGTGTGCTTTGTCTACATTTTTGCTGCATCCAGAGAGCCAAAATTTTCCATTTGCAAAATTTCATTTTGTAGTTTGGTGGGGAGTGCAGGTGACGCAATGGAGGCTGAATGAGAGAAACACATTTGACATGTGTGGCAACTAGCCAACAAGTATGTATATCTGCCATTGTATATGCCATTTTTCTATTATGTAGGAACTGTGAAGCACGACTATTAAATGGGTTTCTGTGAAGCATTGAAGAGCAGTTAAATGGGTTTTCTAAAAAGCATTGAACAACTATTGGTTAAAGAAAAAGGGTTTTCATTGATGGAAAAATAAAATATTTTGTTTGTGCGTAGGGTTTTCATATGAAATGCATAGCTGTTTCTATTTATGTAGAATACAAAAATTGAACTAGAAATTCTTTGCATTTTCCACAATAAGCATCTCATCTATAAAAATATCATAACTTCTTCATGTAGAATAAATGAATAAATTTTGGAAGTTTAATTGACTCGTACACTTGCAATTCAAGCTATGACAGCTAGAAGCACCTGTATTTAGTGTAGAAGCTTCACGTCTCCTAAAGCATCCTTCTCAATACACTTGCCCTTGTTTTCTTCAATTTTGTTTCCTCGAATATATCAACCACCTGGAAGGAAGACAAGTGTTAGCGATAGATTAAATTGGAAAATTAAAGACATTTGGTGCTACAAAGAATTATTTTTATTCCACATTTCACCAATATACAATTTATATGTTGTGGTGAGTGCAAAATTCCAGCTTGCACAAACAATAAATAAACATATTAAATTGTACATTGGGAATTTAATTTCCAATTTAACCTATCATGAAAACTAGTAGTATATATCAACAATTATATCTGCCATTTTTCCATTCTACAAGAACTGTGAAGCACTAAATGTTCATTCAAATATATAAAAAACTTATCTCTCCTAACATATGAAAGAGGCCATAACTTACAATAATCAATAAGCGCATAGAAGACATAACAAGAAGGATACCACGTACCACTATCAGACTTTTGTTTATATCCTGTGTCTCTCAATGAACATTTAAATGACATATCGATATCGTAACCATTGTTCAATGATATTGTAAACTGAATCATTACTTGTACAGATGATTGAAAAAATATAGATCATTGCAAGAACAAATGTTAACAAGTCAACAAAAGCCCTGTTGATCACCTTTATTGACCAAAAAATAGTAGCTAATCTGCCGAAAAAACACACCTATGTACATACAAAAATGAATAAAACTGTACACAAAAAAATACATAGAAACATACATAACATGAAAAGAAGGTAGAATAGGATGTCAGTACAGAAAAGAGAATCAACTGGATGGAGACATGAGAGTCCTATGTGAAAAGGTAGACAAATTTTGTAAGCAACTTATTAAAAAAAAAACATCTGCATTCTCTAATTTGAAAGACACTCTCAAAGCAAAGAACAGTATTTGGGTTGCAGGTTTCATAACACATACTATTTTCCAACATGCAAGTATATATAGACAACATTCTTCTAATGAAAACCTTAAATTTTGTAGTTAGTAACAATGTACTAAAGTTCATTCACTTTCACAATTTATAGCAACTCTTACAGAAAAAAATTGAAATTCAATTTCTTCTTATCATTTAAAAATAAATGCACAATATAATTTGCAGGTTGGAAAACACGTCGTTTGCCATTTATTTCATTTTGTACATTCAAAGTTACGTGGTTGAGAGCACGGGCAGGAATGTCTTGAAAAGATTTTATTAATTAGGCAGTAGGAATGCAATGAAAGGCAATGTTTTATAAACACCCACTATTTTCCAACAACCATAAAAACTCTAAATGATTGCATGTTGGAAAAAATCATGCAGATGAGCGCATGATTTATGAAACCTCCAACCCACACAATGTTGTAAAACCCTCTACAGACACAACTAATCTCCTAAAAAAACACACCTATGTACATACAAAAATGCATAGAAACATACATAACATGAAGAGCAGACGTAGTGTGGGACCCACTAAACAAATGTTAGAAGTGACAAAACTAACATACATAAGGAAATGTCATAATGAGGAAAGCAAGGAGGTGTCCCATCGCATTGAATTATGTCGATTTTTTTGTTCCTTATGCGAGAAGCTATCCATTCACTGTGGGAGGGAAGGGCGTTGATGTGCTTAAGACATGCATTTTAGATTGTAACAAGTATTGTTCTTGGAAAACACTCTATGTTTTGAGTTTTCTCATTATCTAGGTTGAAAGTGAATCATTGGAGAGCAAGGGGGCATATCAGGCGAGGGAGATGACCAAGTGATTTGAGGTGAGGGGTTTCTAACCAACTGCATGCACATAGGTGTGTCAACTTGGTTTTTCTGGCTTACCAATTGGGTTGTTATGTCTAGAGGGTTTTACAACACTATGTGGGTTGCAGATTTCTTAAAACTTAGTTTTTACCAATCCCATTACATTCTTACTATCTAATTCACAAAAGGCTCTCAACACAATCACAAAAAATATGAAATTGAGGTGAGGGGAAAGTAACCAATCGGGTTGTTACTTGTAAAGGGTTTTAAAACATTATGTGGGTTGCAAATTTCAAACAACCAGTGTTTTGCAACCTGGAATTTTATAGAACAGTATGAATGCAATTTAGATAGTACAAACAATTGGAGTATGAGTTGTCATTTTCAAATATTTTTTCCTGGCATGGGAATTTGAGGTAGAATGATGTGTGTGTTTTCAGTTTGGAGAAAGAAGGGGGAAAACACTTTGTGTTTCATGTCTATACATTGAAAGCTGATGGTTGGAGTGCACATTAGGAGTTGGAGGAAAAAACCAATGTTTTGAAACCTGGAATTTAACAAAATGGTATGAATGTAATTTAGACAACACAAATGTAATGAAACACACCTTATAACAAGATTTACACAAAATAAAAATCGCATTTCTATTTCTTAATATGATCCAAATATACATGCATAGTATGACTATAGGTTGGAAAACACAGTGGGAGGTGAGGTGACAACATGATTTACAAAACCTCCAACACATAAAATGTTGTAAAACCCTCTACACAATGAAGCCAAATACCTTACTGGCTGTCTAGAAAATGGTTCCTATCACCACACTCCTATGGTCTAAATAACACAAAGCTTTTCACTACATACATACTATTTTGGAAAATTCTAAGATGAAAAACACTATGTTTTACAAAACCTGCAACCCACACAATATTTCAAAACCATTTAGACACTAGTATTTGAGGGACGTTTAGGTGCATTTTCTCTACTGCTTTACGTGAAATCCTACAACTCCATTTCCATTTTCCTCAACTACACGTCCCTCCCCAGCCTGCAACTCTATTTTCATCACCCACGCCTCCTTCCTCCCCACCCACCAAACTAAAAAATGTAAATTTGGAAAATGGTGATGTTAGGTGTGTTTTGTCTAGATTTTTAACTCCCACCGAAGTCGTACATCCTTTTCTAGCAATGCCACCTAATGACACGCAGCTACCCATTTGTCAAGACTTTTCCTCGATGCTTTTTTTCCATTGCATCGAATGGGGTATGGGGGTATGATATCATGTTACATACATAGGCGCTTTTGTCTACGAGTTAGCTTCCCCCCTAATGGAATAACATACCAATATTAAAGGCCGATTCATACAATATACCAATATTAGAGGGAACAACTAATAGGAGATAGTGTGTTTTCCAACAGTACAAATAATGCGAGCATTTTATTTAAACACAACAATGGAAGGTGTGATTTTGAAGGAATTTATACTATTTTGTAACATTCAATGTTGCAAAACTGTACGTGTTAAGAAGAAAGCAACCCACTGTGAGACAACCCTTTACATTTATACAAGGAGATTCAAATAACTAAAACCCAACATTATGTTTTCCAAATTTTAATTACTTTATGCACTTTTTCTTTTCAATCATGCAAAATTTAAACACAACTGTAAGAACTTATGAAAAGCAACAATAGGATCAAGAGATCAAATATAGCACAAAAGAGAGAGAGAAGATGAGAGAATATGATAATAGTATTCTCAATATGCATGAAGATGCTCAATTACAAGTATGTACAAGGCTTGCTTATAAAGGAAAGCTAGGACACAATAAAGGACCATGAATGATACAAGTGTCCCAATCATGTGCAGGGTAGGTAGAAAGAAATAATAGATAATTCCATGAAAGGTGGATCACCCACCTAAAGTGGATTATCATGCCACGAAAAGTGGAGATAAAAATATGATAACTAGATCACACCTCAAATAGTGGAATTTCTCCTACACACACTTTCGTAAGTGTCCAACTCATATCTCTCAATGTATGCACAAACCTAGATGCAAGATGCAAATAACTAGGTGTCACAAGTGCAAGCTACAATGATATGCATTCCCTAAGTAAGCTTAAGTAAAGTGTAATAAGTAAAATACTTATTTACACCAACACCCCACCTTAAGTGCAACTTGGGGAATGATGACGCAAGCTAACCATGCAAGATAAGATGCAAGATGGGTCTTGACAACTGGGCCATGTTAGGCACCCATTTACAAATGCAATGTAATCTCTCACAAGCGAGGAAAGGGAGAAAACCTCATGGGAAAAACTCCCCCTCAAAAGAGAGAAGAAAAAAAATGAATGTACAAATGGAGAAGGACAAAACCCCAAGATGAGGAAAAATTTCCCCCATGAAAGAGAAGAAGAAGAGAGACAAGGCAACCCCCCTTCAATGTTGTTTCTCTTGCAATGACGGTAGAAGCTCAACATTGACTGCTAAAGATGATCCAATCTCGCCGAACAACATTCCTCCCCTTAGGAAGAAACAAAACCATGGATGTATGTAGGATATCAAGAATATGGATGATGTGTGATGATGGCTCTAAAGCATGCTCAAATGTCTCCATGTCGATGTCGAAGGCTGACACACTCCAAACAAGCATTCTAGGTAACACTGTTGAAGAGGAAAATCCAACATCTAGTAGAGATGAATGTAGAACATTTTCCAGAGGTGCATGAATGAAGTCTCCCCAATCCACAAGTGAAGGAGGAAGAACCCTCAAAATTTAAGGAGTCTTTGAAATCTTCTCAAATTTCCCTGTGTTGATGCTAAAAGATGCCTTTCCCAAACCATGTGAAGCTGCAATGGCAAGTGCAAAGGTCATAGTGTAGTCACTTCTTGTAACCTATGAGAAACCCTTTGCAACGACTCCCATCCGCTAAAAAAGGCAACTCAAGATCTAGCAAGGATTAGGGTAGAACATACTCCAAAGACACAAGTGTCTCCTTAGGAGAGAAAGTGTCCTCCTCCAATTGTTGTACATATGCATCCACAATCACATCAACCTCGAAAGACTGATCATGCAGAGGAGGGTCAGAGTGTTCCCTCACAATAATTGAAGAAGAATCACCTTCATCAAAGAGAAGATGTAAGTAATCAAATGTGTCTCCCAAATGTACAATGTAGGACTCCACAAACAAGCTACCAATGTATGTCAAGTAGTCATCCCATGAAAGTGTTGCTAGAAGACAAGGTATGCACTATTGCACTAAATCATAAGGCACTGAAACTGGCAGAACACAAGTATCAGTAGGTACATCAGGCAATGTAGGAGATGGAATATCAAGAATAGGCTCAAGAACCTCAAAAGTAGTAAGCACTCCAAGATTCAAGTAACCATACTCATTCTCCTCAAGTGTGTCCACACTAGGGTGAACTAAATCATTAGTAGGAGAAAAATATGAGAAGGTGTAGAACCGAGAATGATTATCAACCTCCCCAACTGCAACAAGAGTCTTGCTATGAAAATCCCAAACAATGATAGAATCTAGTGTGAACTCTACACTCTTTCTTGTACCACTATGTGTAATCCAATAGATGGAAAGGATGTTCCTTGACAAAGTAGGCACACATAGAACATCATTAAATGCTCCACCTTCAATGTCAATAGACCCCTTCCAACAAACTGCCAAAGAAGTGTTGTTGGCCGTCAAAATGGGTGGTGATGAACAAGAATCAAATGAAGAGAACATATCCTTGAAAGAAATCATATGATGTGAAGCTCCTGAATCAAGGATCCACCTATCTGAATTAGAATTTGCAACTACAAGAAATGCTTTCCCCTTACGTTTCTCATGTTGAGATGATGTAGATGAAGGAGATGATCTTGATGTTGTTTCCATGTGAGTTGTTCCTTTTCCCTTAGAAGTAGAAGTGGGAGGAGATGAGTCCTTCTCCCGATATGCATTTGGAAAGTTGATGTTGTTCTTCTTGAGGATGTTTTTCAACTCATCAATTTGCTTAACATGACAATGATGCTCCTCATGACCAAACTTTTTGCAATATGCACATGTTGGTTTCTCCTTCTTGCTTGAGTTGTTCTTTGAAGAAGATGATGATGAGCCTCGTTGTGGAGTTGATTGATTGTTCTCTCCTTGTGGATTTGGTGAAGATTTCTTTTGGCCTTTTCCTTGCTTGTTGTTTCCATGATTGACCACCAATGCTTTTGAAGTTGAACACTTGAGAATGCCCATTTTCATAAACTTATTTTTCTCAAGAATCAAAAGATCTATAAGAGCCTCAAAAGATGGTGATGCAAATTTGCTAATTGTCAATTGTTGAGTCTAAAAACTTGAAACAAAAGCTACATACTCGGATGGAAGCTTGTCCAACAAGTTGAAGACCAATTGATCATCCTCTTTCTCAATACCACAATCCTTTAGTTGAGCTCTTATGTCTCTTTCCTTAGTGACATAATCCTGAATGGTGTCAAAATCCTTGGGATGAAGGCTTAGGAGATCATGTTCAAGCTTGTATCCCTTAACCTTATCAACCTTGCCATACAAAGTAGCAAGCTTATCCCAAGCTTCCTTGGCTATAGTACATTTATCAACATGTAAAATGAGATCATCTGAAATGAACTTTCTTA
The DNA here is from genome assembly GCA_007258455.2 of Sequoia sempervirens. Taxonomy (NCBI): domain Eukaryota; kingdom Viridiplantae; phylum Streptophyta; class Pinopsida; order Cupressales; family Cupressaceae; genus Sequoia; species Sequoia sempervirens. Next base: position 197,759 of record VDFB02355407.1, on the reverse strand, counting down.
GTGTACCCAATGCCATAGAAGTTTTAGTGAGCCAATCCATATATGCAGTTGGATCCGCCTTAGGATCCAAAGGTGCAATTATGGTTCCATCAATATAGTAAATTAAACCTTTTTCCATTAGTTTACTCCATGCATGTACTTTCCATGTAGCATAATTATGTGCAGTTAAGAGTGGAACTTTAGATGAACCCATGATGGAATGCAAGAGCACAAGAGAGAAAATAGGCACAAGCACACAAGAGACACCCCCCCAAATTCACTCAATCAAAGTAACGCCCCCCTGCACCCCCCCCCCCCCCAAATAGATGATTTTGACACTTTATAATTCACTCAATCATTGCAGTGTCATACATATTTTCATTATATAGTCATAAACATTGCTATTGATTCAATGTCTTCATAATGCAACACATAGTCAAATTGTAAGAGTTTATTTTCATACGTGTAATGATTGTACCTTGCATTGTATGACCTAGTCCCAATTTAAATTGAGATCCTTCAATTCAATAGCTTTTCAATGACTAAAATAGGAAAGTATGTGCATGTTTTGTTCTCATGATGAATGACAACCATTGCATTACTATGCACTTTGGTGTATGTTTCTTTTAGTTCTGCCATTGTGCCTCTCCTCAAACCATCACACATTGAATATGATATGATAGTCTTGTTTGTCTAGTGTTTGATTAAGAAGGCCTTGAATTCATCCTTGTGTAACTTCAAATTTTGTTTTTAGTTGTTGTCATGTTGCCATGCTTGGAATGCTTTCAAGCCTATCATGTTCTCAATCTTCAAGGAAAACATAAAACCTTCATTCATCTAACTCATGAGGGCAGCAAATTAGATGGCCATGTTTATTTTCCATGAGGAAAATTATGCTTTGTTTTGAATACCTTCCCATGTTTGTCGACCTTGTAGTCTCTTGCAAAGGTGTTGTCCTTATACTTGTACTATGACCTTGATTCACCCATTACTCCTCTTCTGTTATGTGTGATAAATACACATAGTCTCCTTATTCTAACTTTATTGGACAACCACCTGTCACATATGTGGGTGACCTAACAGCTCACCTTCCTATGTGATATGTGACTACCCCATAGGGTTACGGTGAGAGGGGCTTGAAAACAACTCAAAATGCTTCCTCATTTTTTAGAAGATGCATAATTGAACTTGATGCATCTATGAAGACACTTCCTTTATAAATAGATCATGGATCTTCTTAAGAAGATTGAAGGACATATCAGCACAGTATGTTGCATCTTTTGAATCTGATAATGAAAGTTGATCAACTAGTGTGATTCCATATTGATTTAATGCATTGATAACAGATACATCTTTGATCAACTTGCTCAATTTCCTCTTCTTTCAAAGCATGTTGAGCTCTACCCTCGTGGGAGCCACATTTAACCCCACATGTTGTATTTGATCCGAATCAGAACAATAACCAGACTTGTCCTAAATCTGCACATGAAGCAAATAGTTACAAAATAAATGCATATGTTGGATGTGTTTGATGACTTCATTGTTTTCTAAGACATCCCAAGTTTGCATGCTTGTTTAATGCACTTATGGATCAATTTATACCTGCATAGGTAGGTGTGTATGTAAGGATTGAATCTTTCATTGCTTAGAGCCTCTCTCTAATATCATTGCTTTTTCAGATGTAGGGGCTAGGAGCACTATGGAGCTAGGGAGGACACAAGCAGCTCGAGGCAGCAAAACCAGAGTAGTCAAGCAACCTATAACCAGTCATTCTCAGGCAATGACTGGTTCCATTCTTATATGCACATTATTTATTTCTTTCACTTATTCATATATGAATTGCTTCATATGTTCATTGAATAAGAGAGTTAGTCCATTGGCTTGTGAGGGAAATGTACATTTCAAGATTATCAATAAAAGACTACATTTGTATATCTATGATTCTCTTTCTCATTTGCTATAATGCAAGATTGAAATGACAAAATGTAATCTACTTTATTTGGCAATCACTCCATGTATATTGAAACTAGCAGTTTTATGGTTTATCTTTAAATGTTTAAACAACAAGAAAATACTCAAACACTAATTTACTCGATTTCAGTTCAAAGCTAAAAATCAGGTAACTGGTGTCAAGAAGCAAGACAGTGTGTTTTCCAACACTGCAAATAATGCAAACATTTTATTTAAACACAACAATGTAAGGTGTGATTTTGAAGACATTATACCGTTTTGTAGCACTCAATGTTGCGAGTAGTGAGACAACCATTTACACTTAAACAAGGATATTCAAATAACTGAAACCCAACATTGTGTTTTCCAAATTGCATATATTTTGTGCACTTTTTATTTTTAATCATGCAAAATTTAAACACAACAATGGAAGGTATGATTTTGAAGACATTCATATTGTCTTGTAACATTCGATGTTGCAAAACTGTAGGTGTGAAGAAGCAAGACAGTGCGTTTTCCAACACTACAAATAATGCGGGCATTTTAATTAAAAACAACAATGGAAGGTGTGATTTTGAAGACATTCATACCGTTTTGTAACATTCAATGTTGCAAGCAGTGAGACAACCATTTACACTTAAACAAGGAGATTCAAATATTTGAAACCCAACATTGTGTTTTCCAAATTGCATATATTTTGTGCACTTTTTCTTTTCAATCATGCAAAATTTAAACACAACAATGGAAGGTGTGATTTTGATGACATTCATACTATTTTGTAACATTCCATGTTGCAAAACTACAGGTGTCAAGAAGCAAGACAATGAGTTTTCCAAGACTACAAATAATGCAAACATTTTATTTAAACACAACAATGGAAGGTGTGATTTTAAAGGCATTCTTTCCATTTTGTAACATTCAATGTTACAAGTAGTGAGACAACCCTTCACATTTAAACAAGGAGATTCAAATAACTAAAACCCAACATTGTGTTTTCCAGATTGCAACTATTTTGTACACTTTTTCTTTTCAATCATGCGAAATTTAAACACAACAATGGAAGGTGTGATTTTAAAGACATTCATACTGTTTTGTAACATTCTATGTTGAAAAATCACGCGTGCTAAGAAGCAAGAAACCCACTGTCAAATAACCCTTCACATTTAAACTAAGAGGAGACTGTATGTTTTCCAACACTGCAAATAATGCGAGCATTTTATTTGTTCGAATTAGATGAGGAAAGTTAAATGCCATTTTGATTGTAGCGAAGAGTTGTTCAAAATGAGAATGTCAGTGGGAAAATAAAATATTTTGTCTGCATGTACGGTTTTGGGCTTGGGTTAAAATAAAAGATTTTGTTTATGTCTATGGTTTTGGGCTCGGGTTTTCATTCCAAGTTCTCATTTTGAAAACCCACCGGCTAATAATATTTTTTCAAATATGCAACCCACATAATGTTTTTTTTCAAAACTCATCTTCACAACACAAAAAACCCTTTATTTCTTCACAGTCAAATTTCAAAACCCTCAAGTAAAAAAAATTCTCAAACAACCATGCTGAAAACCCTACACGCAAACAAAATATTTCATTTTCATTTCACAGAAAACCCATTTAATAGTAAACCCATCAAACCCTACACATAGACAAAACATTTTATTTTCATTTCACTCCAAAAAGGATATACCTAGCTTTGGCACATTCCTATCCACTATGACAGTGTCAACTACGCTGTACCTCTAAACGTACTTAGTCTACTAGAACATAATCTGCATTCCCCCAGAGACATGGTAGCGTCGATGGAGGAAATACAAGCACATGGTGGTTCTCTCTAATTCCTTCAAACAGAACACACACCACTTGAATTCGCATGTGTGAGGCCCTCGGCTTCGAACAGGCTGAGATCTTGTGGCCCAAGTTGAGCTTGGCCAAGGGAGAAAGGTCGCTCCAGGCCAAAACAGATACCATTGCTTCTTTCCTTGCAGGAAATCAGCCCCAAACGAGCCATTCATTTCCCTCTATCCTCTCTGCTTTATGGCATCCCACAACCTGTTTCAAAACACTCATTTCGGCACAGGCAGGGAGGACGGCGGCGAAGCGGGTAGCGTCTAGCTTAACACGTGCCAATTGCATTTGCTTGAAAGTCTAAACCTTTTCACCCAATCGATTTTGTACATATCCTGCAATCGTGGTATTCCATGGGAACACATTTCTATCGATAGATTTCGTCCAACCTTCACGCCTCCTCCATGCTCCAATATTTTTTTGCATACATAGTGGGTAGTTGCAACGATTCTCCGTTTCTTCATGCAATGGCTCTGACTGCCTTTTCTACAGTAATGTCTTGAGGGGAGAGATCTTTCCACCATTTGAACTTCTATCTCTGCTCCTCTGATGTTGATTTAGGCTTCCAAACTTGCTTGAGCTTAATTGACGCATGAGTTCAAATTCTCTCTGTTTCAAATCTTCTATCAGGGCATCCTCTGGCTCTATGCCCTACTCTTCCGTAATGATAATATCTAAATGGAAAAGTTTCATAGTGGTAGTCTTGCTTCTAGGTGCTTGAAGAAGTGCATAGCCTAAAAACATGCATTTAAGGTCTGGAAAGATCTACATCCATAGAGACTCTTGCAAAAGTGGATAATTCTCTTCGCTCAGTGGCTTCAGAAAGACATCTAAAAGTGTCAATTTCATTTGCAGTGGTTTTAATAAAACAAGTTAACTGGTTACAACCTCCTACAGACTACATTAAACTGATATATTTTTCAGAAGCAAAGTTATAACAACTATGGAGGTTCATAATTCTCACAACTGTGAACTTCCTTTTTCTCTCACTTATACTCTACCTAGATTCATTTTTTTTTCTTTGATTCAATTCCTCATTGAAGCAGGAAGAAAGAAACAAACAACTTCTTCCTTATTCTCATCGGGTTCTAGCTATAGAAATTTATCACCTCCCTACAACAATCCAACAGTACAGTGCAGAAGAAAATGAAGAGCAAAACAATAGTCCCTTTTCACTTTTTCTCTCCACTGTCTGTTCTCTTTACTCCTGCTCCAAATTACTTCTGAGCTGAAACAGGGAGAAAAATTAAAAAAACAACATTTGATTCTCCTCTCTCTTATTTTCAGTTTGGATATATAGGCATACATTCATAATTCGCTTAACACTATCTCTCTCACAGATTATAACAAATAGCTTTTTCTGTCCGAAGATTCATTAACCCATTTCTTAAGAAACTGATGGCGAAAGGGGAAAGTCAAATTGCTATAACAAAGTAAAAGCTTCTGTCAATTTTCTCTCCTCTCTCGCTGAATGCAGATGCAGGAAAGTTCCATTATTTATTACTTTATCAAAGCAGCAGAAGACAAACGCACTGATAAAAACGGTGAGTTTCGAACCAAAGACATGAGAATTTTACTTTCAAAAAAAGTTGCACCGTACATCTTCAGAGAGTATATTTATTACATTTAAAGAGCATTTATTTAACGTTAAGAGTCTTGTTCATAGGGCTATTTGCCTGGGTCCCTCTCTCTTCTAAAGAATCGAAATAGATAATACAATCTTTCTTTTCCAAAACTTTCGAACATTTTCAAAGTGCATCTTTTTCACTACTAGGGGATATTGATAAACTAACATAAATGATAAAATGTTGTAAAATAGGTTTTTTTAACAACTTGTATATAATTGGGTTTAAAAACACTTTCTTTAATCTTAAATATAAATTACAAATCATCAAATTTTATATAATAATATATACTTTTATAAATAAAAATTATCTTTTTTAAACCACTTAAAAAATAACTTAAAATTTAAGTTTTCTTTTCTTTTTACTAACAAAGATATTCTAAGTAGTTTTCCATTTTATTTATCTTTTATAAAAGAAAATGAAAAATCATTAATCTATATTAAAATAAAATCCAAACATGTTAAATTTTAGATATAATATAATATATATACAATTTAAGAAGTAAAAAAAATCTTTCAAAAATCACTTTCATACTAGCCTAAAGTTAAAGCCAACATATTACAAAAAGTACTTTAGAGTGCTTTATCTCTTTTATAATTTCAATAATAGCAAACTATTTATTAATTTCTTATTTAAAAATGCTAAGAACAAATAATTTACTGCATGACATTAGACAGTTTTGATATCTGAGTAAAGTTGGAGTGACTACATCTGAACTACACTAAGATAATATGAATGAGAAAATGCAGTCATACATCTATATTTCATCAGAGGATAATATTGAAAGTTAATAAAGAGCAGCAACAAGGCAAGAGGTTTCTGCATACCAATTGCAGCCTCTTCCATATTAAGACTTTTGTTTGAAAAGTGTGCTGGTTTCTTCTGCCACTCATATAGCTGTAATATCAGCTGCTTTAAATTTAATTGATAAAAAAATCAATGGAATTAAATCAGACAAAATTAATTTATCATTGCAAAATATACTTGGAAAACATAAGTTTTTTATAATTCATACCATTAGCATGAGATGTTTCTGGATTTGGCTGTACGATTTTATACAGTCAAATCCAAAAACATGAATGCCAATTTCTAAAATAAATAATCTGAATACAAATAAAATGAGAAAAGGGCGGACATAGGTTTGGGAGTTTAACGGTGGATTTGACTAAGAAGCGTCCTAGCTTTGTTAATGTTCTGCAAACACAGGCAGCCCTGCACATGAATTTCATCCAAACTCTGCCCAAACTTACTGTCTTTTTTCTCCAAAAGTATTCCCACCTGTTGAAGGGGGTAAACTTCATCTTCTCTTTCAAGGCAAATCCTCATTATAGTTTTGGTGTTTTGGACTTCATCATACAGCCCAGCAACCAGTACTCTGGTGGTTTTCAGGTGATTTTTCAAAACATAAATCTCCCTGGCGGCGTCATCCAGCTGTGCGCTCTGTTTTTCTGCAACCCAAAAAAGCCTACGCTTATTTTCGTGCCTCAACTCCGGCAGTTGATTCAATTCCTCCAAAGAATTACACATATTTTCGAAATCGGCAGCCTGCCCAAAAGGGTTTTCCTGCTCAACAAAAAACATGAATTCTTCTCTAATGCGATGGCATTTTTCTTCCTGAAAATCAAAATTTGTAGATTGTAGCCTGATAATTATGTCTTGAATGGCCTCGTAACTCATCCTAGCGTGGTGGGTGCTTTTGAGGAGGCGGACACAGAGCTCAAAAGCATTTTGGGTATTGCTAAAATATTGTGATAGCAATGTCTGTAGCTCTGGTTTGTTGATGTATTGTTGATGGACATGGGTATTAATATATTCCTCATCGGGCTTAAGCAATTGTCGCAGGGGATTTCTGACATGAGAAGGGGACTGAGAGAAAGTACCATCAATAGTCCTGCGGACTTCCTCGGAGAATTCCTCGAACGATTTGGTTTTCAGGGCATTCTCGTACTTGGAGTGCAATGATCCCTCTGTTGATCTTGACGCATCCCCTGCACACACGCATTGCAATTTGTAATCTTGATACAAAGAATAGATAGAACACCTGCTTTACATTTACAGAATTTCTTGAAATCAAAGCTATTTGCTAAGGAAAGGAGAATCCGTCTGCACCTTCAGTTGTGGGCAACCATAGTTGTAAGCACATTTCGCAGGCCTTGTGTTGGGCGATCCCTTCGTTGCCAAGTTAAAATGTTTTCAAAATGCTGATCCGCACTTTTTTTCAGATGGGCTCGCACTAAAGACCCGTTTTCTCCGAAGCTACTCACAATTCCAATAGTGAATATGTTGCTAAGAGATTTAAGCGATACAGTTGTTACCGAATATTTTTTTCTTTCCATTGGTATAAAGAAGAAAATTTTACAGAACAGAACAGAGTAAAAACAGCTAGCAGAGAGCAGTTTGCACAATCAAACAGCAAAGTATTAATTGCTGTTTGACTGAAAATCCTTTTAAAACAGTTATCAGATAAACAGTCACAGTCAAAAAATAATGGCCAGAAGTTTCATGTCACCAAAAAGATGACCATGATTCCTATCATTTGAAAGAGGGCTTAGAGGCACAACCTTGGTAGACAGTAAAACAGAGCATAGGAAACAAGACTAGATAGAGAGCATAATTAGAGAGCCAACCGCTGAAGACATTCCAGAGCTAGAGCCGCTCGCTACCGAACATTAATTTATCTTTCAACTTTATTTACGCTAGAGAATAATTATCAACTTTATTTACGCTAGAGAATAATTATCATGTATTTGAAACATTAGCACTTGTATTGAAAGATATAACGGTTAGGTCAATTGTAACTTATGAAGCATGTCTTATAAATTTGACAGGAAGTCGAAAGTTGAATTTATTATATTAAAAATTGATGTAAGATTATAATTGTGTATTAATAATATAAATCTTTTATAAATTTTGATTTAATATTAGATGGTGAGTCTTGACATGAGTGAAATCATTCACAGTCTTGATATACTATTAGGTGGTGAATCTTGACATGAATCATTGCAGCGCTCTGTCTCAATCCCTAAGAAACCCTTAATTTCTCATGAAACCCCTAGTCACATTGTAATTTGGACTAGGGATGAAACTTTTAACAAAATGTTGATTGGTGTGTGAGAGTGATGGTTATGGATTTTAATGTTAGTATTAATGAATTTTACCATTATTATTACCATCATGTTATATGTTAAATTTAATGTATTGATTACATTTTCAACTAACCTAGACTAATGATTGAAATAGAGAATTGTGTGAGGAGTTTGGTTTGATTACAGGTACCCGAGGTGCAAGGTGAGGTGGGTTTTGTGGAGAGAGAGAGAGAGAGATCAACTTTTGTTTTAGGACCTTATCTATGATATTTCGCCAATCATATGTTCATATGACTAGGTATAAATATATAGGATGATAATTAAATAATTCTTTCATCCTCAATAAAGTATACCAAAACTTGTTTGAATCCTCACACCTAACCTTGAGAACATAAGCACTATTCAATCACAATTGATATACATTTATGACTATGTTTGAAAGTGTCGATAATAATAAATAGTTTATGATATTGCTATTAGGATTCAACCATGTAGTTTTCAAGTCAAACTCATTGACCCATCTCTCATGATAATGAACATTCCACTTAACACTCATTGCATCTAGGTGATGTTCACTCCACTTAACACTCATTGCATCTAGGTGATGTTCACAGAGGTGAAGCACTGGGCCTCTGTGAGCATCACCTAGATGCAATGAGTGCTAAGTGGACCATTCATTATCATGAGAGATGGGTTCTTGTGAACCACTACTCATGAAACATGGGCCAATGAGTTTGACTTGAAAACTACATGGTTGAACCCTGCTAGCAGTATCATAATTTGACACAGTATGGAAAATACCTCCTACCTATCAATGAATAGTTTATTATCATAAATCCATTAAAATTATATATAATATTTATATGTATGAAAATTCATTCAATGACAGTTATATCCAGGGAGACAACCATTGAACATTAGGCCTTATAGGTATCCACACATACAAAAGAGTGAGAGAAAAAATTGTTGAGGAGATGCTAGAGGCAGGAATTATCAAGCATAGCCAAAGTGCTTACTCCTCGCTATGGTGATGGTATGTAAGAAGGATGATACTTGGCACATGTGTCTAGATTATAGAGTGCTCAACATGTACACCATTAAAGATAAGTTTCCTATTCCAGTCATTGATGATTTGCTAGATGAATTGAATGGAGCTATGTATTTTACCAAGTTAGATCTTAGATCTGGTTATCACCAAATTCGGATTAAGGAGGAAGATATTTGTAAGATAACATTTCAGACTCATGAGGGTCGTTATGAATTTTTGGTGATGCCATTTGGTCTTACCAATGCACCATCTACATTCCAAAGTTTGATGAATTCCATTTTTAAGAAGTTCTTGAGAAAGTTTGTGTTAGTATTCTTTGATGATATATTGATTTATAGTAAGACTTGGGAAGAACATTTGCAACATGTGGATCAAGCATTACAAATACTTGAAGATCATAAACTCAATGCTAAGCCATCCAAGTGTGCTTTTGGTCTTACGGAGGTGGAGTATTTTGGACACATAGTTTCACATGAAGGAGTAAAGGTGGACCCTGACAAAATTAAGGCTATCATGGAATGGCCTATTCCAAAAACCATTAAGAAACTAATGGGTTTCTTGGGATTGACAGGGTACTATAGAAGATTTGTGAAGAATTATGGTCATATAGCAACACCTCTCACCACTCTATTGAAGAAGGATTCTTTTCATTGGAACGAGTTTTCCAATACAACATTTGAGAGATTGAAGGAGGCTATGTGTACAACTCCAGTGCTTGCCACTCCTGACTTCACCAAGGAATTAATTGTGGAATATGATGCTTCTAGAAATGGGATAGGAGTAGTGCTCATGCAAGAAGGTTGACCAATTGCTTTTGAGAGTCGTCAATTAAAGGGTAAGAATCAACTAAAACCTATTTATGAGAAGGAAATGCTAGCAATCCTACATGCGCTAAACAATGGAGGCGTTATCTATTGGGTAAACACTTCAAGGTTAAGATAGATCATGATAGCCTAAAATATTTTTTGGAACAAAGACTATCTTCTGAAGAGCAACAAAAATGGGTCACTAAGATGTTAGGATATGAATTTGAGATTGTATATAAGAAAGGGAAGGAAAATATTGTAGCAGATGCACTTTCAAGGAAGGATGAGAAAGATGAAGCCTTATTGTGTGCCCTTTCAATATTACAATCAAATTGGGTGGAGAAGCCTAGAGTGGAAAAATGATGTTGCGACAAGTAATCTCATCGAACAATTAAAAAGTGATCCTAGTAGTTCAAATAAGTTTTGTTGGAAGGGAGATACTCTTTGGTATAAAAAGCATTTGTATCTCTCCAATAATTCCACTCTTAAACACAAGATTCTCACAGAGTTGCATGAGTCTCCAGTGGGTGGTCATTCAGATTTTTGAAGACATATCATCGAGTCAAGCAAGATTTTTTTTGGGAAGGGCTAAAAGGTGATGTTCAAAAATTTGTGGCTGAATGTTTGGTTTGTCAAAGGAATAAAGGGGAGACAATTAAGACACCAGGTCTCTTGCAACCCTTATCTATTCCTAGCCAGCATTGGGAAGAGGTATCCATGGACTTCATCACAGGGCTTCCCAAATCTAAAGGTCATAATGTCATCATGGTAGTAGTTGATCGCCTCACTAAATATGCACATTCATTGCATTATCACATCCTTTTACAAGCAAGTGCAATGGAAAAATCTTTTTTGGAGAATATCCAAAAGCTACATGGTACACCTAAGGTTATTGTTAGTGATCGTGATCCTATCTTCACTAGTCACTTTTGGAAAGATTTATTCTCATGTTTGGGTACTCAATTGGCTCATAGCTCTTCATACCACCCTCAATCAGATGGGAAAACTGAGGTTGTTAATAAGTGTTTGGACGGATATCTACGTTGTTTCACTTCAGAGAAACAGTCTCAATGGGTAGATTGGATACCACTTGTAGAATGGTGGTATAACACTTCTTTTCATAGCTCATCAAAAATGTCTCCATTTTTGGCACTTTATGGATATCATCCTCCTTCCATCACATCATCAATAAAGGTGTCACCAAGATTTTAGGAAGTAGAAGACCACTTGCTTCATCAACAACAAGTACTTTTAGGACTCAAGAAGAATTTAGCCATGGCACAAAATCAAATGAAACAACAGGCATACCAACATCGTAGTGAAAGAAGTTTTGAAGTTGGGGATTGGGTCTTCTTGAGATTGCAGCCTTATAAGAAAATATCACTAAAGCAATAAAAAAAGAATAATAAGTTGTCTCCAAGGTATTATGGTCCATACCAAATCATGCAAAAGATCGGTAGTGTTTCCTACAAGCTAGAGTTGACACCAACAACAAAGATACATCCATTTTTTCATGTTTCCTGTTTGGAGAAGGCAATTGGGCATAATATTCCCACTCAAACAACACTACCAAAGCTTGATGAAGAAGGAGGAATCATTTTGGAACTAGAGTGCATTCATCAAACACGCACAAAGAAGCTGAGGAATAGAACTCTCACTGTGTATCTCATCCAATGGAAGAATTTACCAGTTGAAGATGGCACATGGGAGGATGAGGAGTTCATTCAAAAGAATCCAAACTTGATTAGCATTAAGGACAATGCTTATTTGAAGAAGGGGGCATGCTACGCCCTTAATATTAGTGTACATCAGGTTGTGAATAGTCGGCTTGTGAATATCTTAACTCTCTATTAAGTCATATTATCATTAGTATATTGTTATTTAGTTGCTTAGGTTGACCTAAGACTTATATAGGTGTGTCTAAGTCAGCCTAGGTGATATCCTAGGCATAAATAGGTATATATAGGAGGTTGTGAGTCTTATTTCATCATCAAGTTGTGAAGTGTGTTCTCATTAGAGATATTTGGAGGTTTTCCCCCTCGAAGTGGCTTGTTATTCTCAGTTATTATCAAGTATTTGCAGCACATTTCATATCATATTCTTCTATTGTGCAAGTTATTTCATAACAAAAATAAATTAAAAAAAATCCAAAAAACAAAGAAAACATGAAAAGGAAAAAAACCAAGGCAAGGGTGTGACTAGGAAGGAGTTGATCTCTAGAGAAATTGACATTAATAAGTTTTCATTCATTTACCCCATGGTTTAAAGACAACATTGAGTTATGACGAATGACACGTGCATGGTGGAATGGACCATTGTGCCATTGAGAGGCATGACGATCCCCAAATTTGAGTAAAACTTGCAAGTTTTGTCCCAAAAACTATGTGTCGTGGGAACAACCCCAACCTCCATTAAAGTTGCATTTTTTATTCTCATTTTGACATGGGAAAAATGGGAGGGAGGGTGTGACAGAGGCATTTGATCTTGTGGTGAAGTTTTGGGTAAGATAAGTGTGAAGGTGATGGGTTAAAGTCCATATTAACTCGCCTATATAGACACCACGGCATTGGATGCCATTATTCTAGGGAGTTCATTTTCCCTTAGTTGTTTTTTTGGTTGATATAGTTATTTTTATGCTTAAAAATCAAACAAAGACAAAGGGAAAGGGGCCCATAGTGGGTAGGGGTCCAATGGTGTGTATAAAAGTAGGATTGAGTGGGCCCCATAGTAGGTAGACTTGATATCCAAAAAACTTACACGTAATATTCAATTACAAAACACTTTTATCCATAAAGTACAAAAACTAACAAATCATGTGATGCCACATCAGCACACTAAGAATACATGACTTAGTGGCCCACTATCGATCTCACCTTTTTTTGGGGCCTTTTTGGATACCTTGACAAAAAAGCATGTTGTGGCATCATATTTGATGATGTGGCCTTCAAACCAATTTTTATAAGTAGGGGACTTTCCAAATAAGTTGTTGTACAAATTTGGGAGCGATTTAAAATTTTCACATAGGACTTTGAGAAGCCCAAAGTTAGGGTGGCCCACTATAGGCCCCTCTCCCTTATTACTATGCCCTCCTGTATTTGTCACGACCTAGGGTATGAATTTTTGTTTGATGTTGAAATGTAATTTATCCCCACATCATCTCTTAATAGCTCAGTTTGCTTACCCAAATTTGTTGGAAATGATGGTTTGGGAAACACCATATCTAGGGCCAAGCTTGGAGATTTTTTAGCAGCTCAACCACTCTTTGTTCTTTTACACCTCTAACTTGGCCATCAAGCATTAGATGGAGTTGGTTTTCTTTGCATATACAAGTGAAATAATCCAATGCAACCATAGTAAATGCGAGAGATATAATGTAACTCTTATGTGGTATATGAATACCTATGGTCATTGTGCCTTGGATATTACTATTATTGTTTTTGATATATTAAGCTATATTTACAGGGTGCAATACTCTTTACACCACAAGTCCAAAGGGTAAAAAAAATCAAGTCTATAATATTAAAATATTTTCACCAAAACAATAGGACATAGAGACAACAGATCGACAACCGATAAATGGAAACCCAACAACAAAACAAAACAAGATACAACAGACTAATTTGTTGTACCCTACTATTATTGTTGTTATAGAGGTTGTTTAGGATTTAAATTTTCTTCAAATGATCTTTTGGAATTCATTCTAACCAATTTTCAAGTGATCTTAAGTAGGAAGTCAGTATTGAGGGTAATATTAAGGAATATTTTGATAGTAGCAAGTTTTGCATTTAATTCCACCTTGATCAATCCATTTGTTTACTTCTTTATCAAAGAACATTATGTACATGAAATTTTCAGTAACAATTTCAAAGTATTGTGAACCTTCATGATGATATATGTTTTAGATTTTTTTGTTGTGTTTAAGTAATCTGATTATTAGAACTAAATTAGGATGGAAGGAATTTCTTACCAACCAAATTTGTGTTTAAGTGTGTACTAATCATTATTAATCATTTACAAGTCTTGATACAACATTAGGTGGATGAATCTTGACATGAGTGATATCATTTATAGGTCTTGATACAACATTAGGTGGTGAGTCTTAACATGAGTCATTGTAGCAATCTTGGATGTCATTCCCATCAACATTTTGAACATTGATTTTTGTTGAGTATAGAATTGGGGACATTAAACACTATCTAGATGGTTTCTCACCAACAGGTTATATAGAAGTATAACAAAGAAGGAAGTCTAATTCCATTTTTTTTTTGTGTTATGAATTCATGTAGTGTAAATATTTTTTTATGAATAAATTAACATCTAAAATTGTTGTTTTTGATTAAGGGAAAGCAAGGTTTTGAAGGGCTCTTGAAAACATAATACATAAAAGAATAAAATATCAAATGCTTAGCCAAAGCATAGAAAAATGTTCAGAAAGTGAACCACCATCACAAAAAAGATAACATCAAAAACACAAAGATAGAGCAAACCACTTAGAGGTGCTTCAAGGTATCAACCTCTTCCAGCTCCTACACATAAAATTTTTGCTAAAGATTTGTGAACTCAATGAGGTCATTCTTTTCAAGTTCAAACAATTTATCCTTGCTCATCCTTGTCCTCATGTTAGGTCAAGCAACAACATCCACATCATGTTTAATCTGCCCCTCCTAGAGATCTTTCAACTTGTCAATTAGAATCTTGATCCCTGTAGCATTGCTCCTTATGGTACATTGACTCACCTAAATAATTTTATCAAAATTCCCTTTTATAACTTGAAGCTCTTTTTCTAGAGATGCAAGTACATTAATTTTTTTTCCATACCCAACACCATGGTCTTCAAGATAGGAAAATATTGCTTAAATTGCTTCATTTTCTAAAAGGTGTCTCATCCCTTGAGGATGATCCCATCTTGTTCTTGGGTAGCATTGCTTTGACCATAAAATTTATTGTACACATTGTCTAGCCTAATATTTAGGTGATTAATCTCAATGAAAAACCATTTGATCATACTAAGTATTGTGAGTTCACAACATCCCTCATAGTTTCCAACACCTATGCAACTACTTCCGGTTGGAATCCGTGAAGACAAACTCAATAAAATCACCCCCACATTCAATGTAGGGTCAAAATGGTGGGGAAAGGGATCCCAAGCTTAGGTTCCACAACTTCAAATTTACCATCCCATTTCAGACTTGGGGCAACACATCCCTCTTTAGTTTCCATACCCTACACTAGGACCTCAACACTACCTGTGAACCTAGATCCTATACCTGCAAGAACACAATAAATAACACATTAATAAGGTCAATGCAAGTTAGAATATAGATCCCTCAAGAAATCCATTTGAATGCAAGAGAAAAGGAATAAAATGAAGAACAAAATGAACTTAAAACAAAGATGTTGAATCCTATTCTAAAACAAATCAAACTCTTAATCTCTTGAGGGAGTTGGTGCCAATTTGATGTGGAAAGTGACCCTTTCCCAACTCTTAAGCAAGCTTGATGAAGATTTGATGATTGTGATCCACTTGGCGATTGCTTCAAACGACTTCCATGGAGAAAACCCACAATAACCTAGCTACAATTGATGGATTTGATGCCAATGTTAAAGCTCTAAGATGAAATTGAAGTATAATAACTTTGCTCAAATTGTGGATGATCAAAATGAAGGATGAGCTCTCTATTTATAGAAAGAAAGAGTTGAAGATTGAAAGATAGGATGAATGTGGGACTAATATTCAACAAATGAGAAAAAGTCACATGTCATTATGTGAATGGTGGAGGAATGAGCACATTTTGATCAATTTGCAAGTTTGAATATTTGAATTTGATGAAATGACATGTTTAGGGGGAATGAAAGAGGAGTTAAATGCCACTTGGCTCAATGCACAAGGACATGTAAGAGATTTTAAATGCTTTGTTGGATGTACATGTCTATTTGGGGGGAGATTTCAAATTTGAAGAATATTCCCACTTGGATGCCTTTTGAAAGTAAATAGAGATTTAATAAATCAAATAAATTGATTTATTGTGCGAGTGGGAAAAGCTAGAGGATGTGACATGCATTTAGATTTGATTAATTTAAGAGGAGATTAGGTGATTTGACTAATTGATTTAGATTTGTGGGTTGAAATAAATTAAAAAGAGATGAAAATGATTAAGACCTAGTTAAATAAATATTTTGATTTATTTAACCAAAGGGGGTGATGCTTGATTAAATTAGATAAATGTTTGATTTATTTAATTTAATAGAGGAACTATAGATATTTAATTAAATAAAATGAATTATTTAATTAAAATAGAGATTTAGGAATTAATTAAATAAAATGGTTTATTTGATTAACAAGAGATAATGACTTAACAAGATAAGATTGATTGATTTAATTAAGAGATGAAATGTGATGAATTTAATCAAATAAAGGTTATTCGATTAAATGTTTAGAAAAGGGGATGATTCAGGACGAACCAGTGTTAGTAGATCAAGATCGGATGTGTGATATCAATCAATATATTTTCCGTGTCTACACTACCAACCTCTTTTTCCATAACCATCTCTACCCTAGTAGCACCCTCAATTGACCCTGAGACACAACCCTTTCCTTTTGATTTTTTAAGAGAGGTGGGGGTGTTTTTTTTTAGTCTCTTCTTCTAGACATCCTCTTTCAACTCCTCATCAGTATCACCACCCATAAGTCCTAAGGTTTTCTCTGTCCTTTTGGCTATAGTCACAGAGAGGGAGGTAGGGGAGTTCTTCCTCAAAGCTCTTTTCCTCTACATAGACTTGGGAATTGTTTGGATTTCATTATAATATGGGTTTGAGGAAGGCCCAAAACCCTCATGAACTAAATCCCCCTTTTTGTCCCCTTCCTCATTACCCTCCTCGTCCACATCAATTTCCTTTAGGGACTTAGAAGAAGAACCACTAGTAGTATTACCATCAAAAAGGGTAACCTAGGATTATTACTAACAATCTTTTTAGGGGTGTTATTTTTCAAGTAATTCACTAAAAGTGACATAATACCTTGGTGAATTGGCATCATGTATGGGGCCCTTCTAAAATCTTTGATGGAGTTCTCCAAAGAAACTTCTAGATAAAAAGGGAATTACACATATATTTTTTGACGAAAGTAATTCAAAGACACAAAATGATAGTCATAAATAGACCTATATCTCCCATCTAGGGTGGCATACCTAGATGAAAAGGGACATACATATATATTTTTTGACGAAAGTAATTCAAAAACAAAAAATGATAGTCATAAATAGACCTATATCTCCCATCTAGGGTGGCATACCTCATTATAGCTTCCACCACATTATCTGATATTGAGTTGAGTGAGGCTCTTTCATATCCAAAGTGAAATTTAACTAATTTCTCTCTCATTTCCCTTAAAAAATAGTTGCATTTCCTCTTCCCCATCTTTTATGTTTCTATACACCTTTCTACTAGTCGTTAAGAGCCTTGTAACTTGAGCAATGAGGTCCTTGTTAGACACTTTCCTATTTTTCCATTCCTTGGAAAAGGTCTTAAAGACCTCAAGATTATGACCATGCAAACACTCCATAAAAGGAGTTAATCCTCCCTCCATAAAAATCTTCTAGACCTTGGGATTATGACATACCACCTTCTAGTTAGGTGGTTCAACTATATTTTTGTCACCTCCCATATGTTGATCATTATCATCACTTCTTTTCACAATTATCTTCAAGGTTATTGTATCTTTTAGACCCTTAGCATTTTCCTCATAGAAAGAAATTAGCTATAAATAATACCATATCCCTCAAAACCAACTAGAAGTCATGATTAGTAAGCATTTAATATTCTCATCTAGGCATAATTTCTTGTAGGATGAAATTCGCCTCTCATCATTCTATCATTTTCTTGACATAATTCAACACTCATGGGAAGGGATGACACATATTCCCTAATCTACATCTGATCTAGTGTGACAACAAGGTTGGAGAGTGAGTCAATTTAAAACCATTCCCCTCATGGTGTAGATGTTGGAAAGCACTGCTAACAAAGCGATGAGAAAATTTTATGGAGTTGTTAATAAGTTTGTCACACATTCACATCAAGACATATCACAATGACAATGACCCTAAAATTTTATGCAAGGTGGAAGCAGATTTTGGAAACCCAAAAACCCTAAACCTCAAAGTAGATAATATTGATGATGATGGATTAACTTCCATTAGTTTGAACTTATATAGTTGGTACATATTAATTGGAAGGTGAGACTAGTGCCATCTAGTACAAATTTAGCCTCAAGTTGAAGCATATTGAAAATAAAGAAATAATAAAGTTTATGTTGAGAAAATGTGTCTCAACCTTACAATCACATAAGGTATTGTTGATACATAAGGTAATATTCATCTGACGATGACAAGGGGGGGTGTGGGGGGCATCCCCCCCCACAAGGGGCTAGGGCGATCATCCCCCTCGGCTAGGTGTTTGGGGGCAGTACGCCCAGGCGGGGGCTCAAGGGTAGTGCCTCGGAAGGCCAAATTTTATATACATTTTATTATTGTAAATATGGATCGTTCATCATTATGTCTCGTATTTGACAACCGATATTTTATTACCTTGACTTTCCCTAGAAGGAAACCCTATTTTATGAGGGTATTGTATTACGACTATGTGTTGAGATGTATTTTGAGAGTCTAATAGCAGTTGTGTTGCCTCTGGATCTCTGTGTGGTGATACTCCTGAGAGAAGCTCGCTCTGTAAGTATATTGTAATCTTTGTGATTTATGAATAATATATTGGGTGGATTTTGGAGTGTGGGGTTTTTCTCCCGAAAGGGTTTTCCCCACGTAAATCATTATTTTTTTTATTAGATAAGTAGGGAAGGGCCCTAATCCCATGGTTACAAAAATAGACAAAAAGGAAAAAGAGAGAGGTGGGAAACAACACCACCAGCAAACCAAAAAACAACAGCAGTATTAGCATGTAGGCCAACATTTAAAATAGTAACCATAGTTCAACTAGTACTAATAAAAAATAGTAAGTTTTTACCAACATACTTAGTTCTATGTAAACCATTAATTAAGTCAATAGTTTCCTAGGTGGTATTCCACCATATCATAGCAATACTATAATAACAGTTTGAGATGTTAAAACAAAAGGATAAAAAACTCATAATTAACAACAAAGCAACAACGACAAGCCATTAATTGGATTTCTTCAATAGGTCCCCATACTCTCCCATGAGAGCAATGTATTCTCTCCAATCAGGTCCCTCGGTCTCGTCCAACATCTTCAAGGTATCAGCTTTCCCTTGTTTCTTTAGCTTTCTGGTGATTTTTGTTTCTCTGGAAGCAACTTCTAGCATCACCCTCTTCATCAGTCTATTAGTTACCTTCATGAGCATAACTAACGCCTTCTCCATATCTTTGAACTGAACCTGCAAAAAAGTTAGTCTACTCTTTAAAAATTCATTGCTTAAGTCCTCAATTTTGTTCTCCATACCCAAATCCCCAACATCCTGAACATTTTTTACCTCATTCTTATCCTCGGATGACTCAATTTTTTCATCCTCTTCCTCTTCCTTATCCTCCTCTGAACCATCTTCCCCCATATCATAACCTGAGTCCTCAAAGTCCATATCCTCAGAGTCTTCTTCCTCTTGGGATTCAAACTCTTAATACCGCAGGTCCTCCTCCTCACTCATAGTCATTTTTTGTTTTCCTTTTTTATCCTTCAAGGCTGCTTTAGCCAAGCGGGCCAACCTTCTCCCCCCTCTACCTCCACTCCCTTTCCCTTGAAAATTTTCCTTCACCTCATCATTTTTATTCCCTTCCTCAGTGATATTAATTACATCCCTAGGATTTAAGTCTCTTTTAGGGTTCTTAGCCTTGGGGAGTTCCAACAACAAAGGCAAATGTTTCCTTTTCTTCGGCGTAGCTCTAATGAGCTCAATCTCAAAAATTATTTTTTGCTCACTCTTTTGCGACATCGGAGTTGAGGGGTTTGACACATTGGCCATAGGAGAGTTAATTTTAGTAGGGATAAGCACCTACCTAGCAACAATTGCAAGACGCTGGCAAGGGATAGGTTCCTTAGCTGGGATTTCAATAGTAGCAGGGTTTTCCTCAATATCTTCTTCAAAACAATCAAGATTCTCATTGCTATAAGCTAAAGGCTTTCCATGAGGATTCAACACTAGGGCATAATTATATAGGGTTAGCATGAGACCTTGGTGGAGGGGAGGATTGGCACCCTTCTCAATATTAAGTTGCGGGGAGGACAACAGAAAGAAAGCAAAATTGATTGTCACCATGCCAAATGTGGTTTAGTAGGGGGAAATGATATGCATGTATCGACATATACCTACCCTCAAGAGTAAAGTATCACATAACAAATAGACTAACTAAAGCAAAGGGAGGAGGGAGTTCCAATCTTGCATACCCATTCTGAAATCTCTTGAGATTTTCCCCTTCATACACGAATTTGTCGACAAACTTCTAATAGTCCGCCCCACTTTTCTTTGCAACCTTAAGCCCATTATTTTGCAAACCCATTGCTTCTACAATAAATCTTGTGGTTACCTCAAACTTCACTGCACCAATGGTGACGCTGCCCTTTCTCTAGGAGTTGGTAAAAAATTTTGTTAGGTTCTCATTGTATCCTTTCAGGGATTGGAAGAACGGGACCATACCAACATTCTCAAACATTCTCCATAAATCCACATTCTATTTCAGGGCTTGAAAATTTGGAGGCTCGGTTTGCTCCCTTGGTCCTCCCATTTTGATCCTATACAAATTCTTTTGCTGCAATGGGATTTTCTTCATAGTCACCCACTTCGTTTGCTTCTTTCCCAGAATACAACAAACACTCTTACACCAAATGACACATAGAGCCAATAAAGAGTGGTGAATCAAGAAGTTTCTTATTGAGAAAGCCAACGACACATTTCTCGGTACACAAGTATCATTATTTTTCTTAAAATAATTTAAATCCCTATTAAATTTCATACCTTTCTCCACTTTAGAAATGCGGGAATAACTAACACAAGGAAAATTGGCATGAATAGAAATGACATCCCTTAACAATTTCATTAACTTCATGTGATTTTTGGTCACCTCCTTGAAGGAAGAATTATTAAAATTACTTCTTGCCAAGATCATCTGATACAATCACATACTCCGAATGTTATCATTACACGGAAATCCAAAAGGCACCACTTGGTACTCATTATTCTTGCATAAAACCAACCTTTCCTTTTTGCATATGATATTCATTTTAAAAAAAAATCATTTAGGATTAAGTCTCTTAAAGACTTCAACATCTTGCCATTAGTCCATCGGGTCCATCCCCTATGACTAAATGCCATGTTGCTGACATAGTCATCAACTTTATTTCCTTCTCTATACACATGTTGCACCTTGCAGTTGTTAAAAAACTTCTTAATGACTTGGCATTTATCTATTATATTTTTCAATTCCCATGGTGGTGCAGCTTCTTCATTTAGAATGTCCACTATTAGCTTAGATTCCCCTTCTATTTTGACATTTTTATAACCCATCTCCTTTAGAGTATTGAAACTCCCTAGAGCAGCCATAGCTTCAACTTTATTATTAGAACATACACCCATATTCACTCCAAAGCTCACAATACACTCACCTTTATGGTTAAAAAACCCCCTGCTTCAGCTTGTCTCAGGTTTCCTTTTGAGCACCCATTGAAGTTACACTTTATCCAATTTTCCTGTAGAGGGCTCCATACAATACCCATTATGTTAAGCATCTTTGAACAATTGAGTTTGGTTAGATCCTTCCTTATTCCCCAATTCTATTTAATCATCATTTCTTTGTAGTTAGGCCAGGTTTTAGAGAAGTTGTATCTTCCAGCCTCAATGTTTTCCTTAATCTAGGTTTCTATAATCAGACTAACCTCCCATCTACTTCTCTCATTTCCCTGAATATTCTATTATTACTTTCCTTCCATAAACCCAATGTGAAAAAAGGAGGAACTTGGTTCCAGAGGTCAACAATTACATTATGTGAAAAGGGGCAATTTGACCAACTTTCAATAAAAAGCTTCATTGAATTAGGAAACACCCAATCTGAGGACAACAACAACAAGAAACAAGACCACATTTCCCTCAAAAATTGGCAGTGAAAGAAAATATGAGTAATTGACTCGTCTTCTTGTTTACAAAATGAGCACCTATTAACCAATTAGAAACCCCTCCTAACCAAATTGTCAATAGTGAGAATTTTTCCATGAGCCGTTGTCCACCAGAAACAACTAATTTTGGGAACTAGGTTCTTTAACCACACCCTATCCCAGAAATGGTTAGGGATAGCAACCTGAGACTTCACTAGTTTTTCATAGGTCTTTTTGATTGAGAAACAACCAAAAGATCTACCTTTCCAAAGCCACTCATCTTTCCTTTCTCTATCAAACCACTTAGCCTCCCCAATTAGATTATGCAGTCTTGTGAGGATTGGGTCCCATTTCGCCTATTTATGGCCTCTCAAATTGCTCCTCCTTAATAACAGATTGAACTCCTTCCATTTAGGTTCCTCCATATCCCAATTAATATAATCAGAAACCTTTTTACCACATATCCTATTTAGGCTAAATTTAAGATGATTAAGTTCTTCTAAGGAGGACATAGTTGAATTCTTTATCCGAGGGTCCTAATTCCAAAAATCAGTATTATTTCCATTCCCAATTCTCTTTCTTACCCCCATCTTCAACACATTCCTCAATCTCACTAGATGATTCCATAAAGCTGAACCACTAGGCAGATCATATAGTAAGAGAAAACAACCATAATTTCTATTCCTCAAGTATTTTTCTTGGAAATTTTTTACCAAGTCTTTAGAGCCTTCCAGAAGATTCTAACCAATTTTAGCCATTAAGGATTTGTTGAGCATGGATATTCTTCTTAATCCCAGACCCCCTCTTCTTTTAGGAGTACACTTTTTCCCAGCTATCTAGGAATAGTCTATTTTTTTCTTTAGTTCTTGACCATAATATTTTTCTTTGGATCTATTCAATCTTCTCCCTAATAGAGGCTGGGATTTTGAAAAGGGATAGATAGTAAAGAGGGATATTCTAAAGGGAGGCTTTAAGGAGTTGAATTTTTCCTGCCATTCTAAAAAGCTTCCCCTTCCAACCAACAAGTTTGTTTTGGATCCTTTCTATTAGCTGATTCTAGTAATTATTTTCCAACTTCTTAGAGATCAAAGGAAGGCCCATATAGGCATCAGGTAAAACAACTTCCTGACATCCTAGGATTTTTATCACTCTATTCTTAATCTATTGGTCAGTATTGAAGAAGTAAATTTTGATTTCTTCATAGTTTATGCTCTGGCCAAAAACAATAGCATAGTCATTGAGAACATATTTCTAGAGACCTGCTTCCCCCACTGAGGCTTCCCCAAACATTAGAGTATCATAAACAAACTATTGATGGGAATCAAGCCTGAGAGATGAGGCAACTTTAACACCTTTGAGAGCTTTTGAGTCCACCAGTTTTTGAATATTCCTACCAAGAACTTCAACAACAATAATGAAGGTGGGGAGAAAGGGGGTCACCTTGCCTAAGCCCACGACCACAAGAGAAAAAACCTTGGGGGACTCCATTAACCAGAACATAACACATGGGGGAGGTAATAGAAGTAGAGATCATCTTTAGGAATCTTCCATCTATCCCAAACTTCTTAAGAACAACAAAAAGGAAAGGCCAAGAAACTCTATCATAGGCCTTAGAAATGCCAATTTTGAAGGCCATCCCAGGCTTTTTAGAGTGATCCATTGAATGAATAATTTCATGTGTAGAAATAACAACATCAAGAATATTTATACCTTGGACAAATCCTTTTTGGTTTGAGGCAATCATTTTACCAAGCATTGGTTTGAGTCTTAACACCAAAATTTTGGAGAAATTTTATAGACCATGTTGCAAAGGCTGATAGGTCTATAATATTTCATGGCTAAGGCATCAATAGATTTGGGGATAAGAGCTATAAAAGTAGCATTCAATTGATTCAGCAACCTACTTGACCTAAAGAAATCCCTAGTAGCATTAAAAAGATCAGTTTTAACAATGTCCCAGTAGATTTGGAAAAAGGATGGAGGGAACCCATCAGGGCCAAGAGCTTTAAAAGATCCAAATGAAAAAAATGTCTTATTGACTTCTTCCATAGATACCCTCCATTGTAGGAAAGCCCAGAGTTGGAAGGGAAGAAGCATGGGTAGCCACTTCAAGGTTCAGGCAGACCGGGTCATTTGCTTCATCAAGAGTATCAAAAATAGACTTCATGTCCAGATTCAGATTATCTTTCAGGAGGGGAACAAACACCTCCTGAGTTGGAATAGGAGTAGGCTGTGCACCATAAGCTATTTCATTAGCAGAGTGGTTCTCTTCTAAATTTTTTTCCTTATCCTTTGAACCCTCACCAGATTTGTTCCCACAAGAATCTATTAGATGATCAAACTTCTTACAGTACTGGAAAAAGAGGCAGGTATTTTCGTACTCAAGGGGTTGATTCTATTTACCAAACTTAGACTTAAGCAAGATTGAGGAAGGAATGACCATATTCATTGCCACATTTACACAAATACGGGCATACACTAGTCTTGATCTCTCCCGAGTTATCTTATCTATAGCCAAAAGACTCCCAAAGGAGTTGGAATTGCCTTTTGAGATTCCCTTCTCCCAAAATTCTAGTGGGAGGCCCGAAAGGCAAACCTAGGTTGGAGCCAAGGCCCCCAAGTTAGCTGATGGGTCAAAACTCAGTTTCCATTTGTAGAGGGAGAGAAAGTTTTTAAATTTCGAGTCAAAAGCCCAAGGATCACCAATTAAAACCTTCAACATGTCTTCTTAAACTACAAAGGAAAAAAGAAAAATACCTTTGGGCATAACATTTATGGTGACACTGCCTTTTAGATTCCAAGTGGAAGCAGCCCATTGATGAACAAGTTCAATATTTGGCCTGTATGCCAAAAAATTTGCAACTAGTGCCATTTTGAGGTTATCCATCACCTTCAACATCATAACCTCAGGGACATCTACTTCCCAACCAGTCACCGAGCAAGAAGCAGATTCCAATAGCCTTTTACTCAAAGCCGGCGAGTCAAACCCCACCAGTTTGTCCATGTAGGAAGCTAGTGCTTCCTCTGAGAAGAAAGAGTTGAGCCCAAAAGATGGTGAAATGGACAACTTTCTAGAGGTTTGCTTCATCTTTTCCCCAAGGGAAAGGACTAGAGTATGAGGAGGGGACGTCATATTGGGAACAACCAGACTAGCCGTTGCCACTATAGGCACAACACTAGGTAACCAGACAACATTCTTGGAATGGGGAGCCTTCCTAGGTCCCCCTCCTGACCGAACCATGAAGCAGTCAAATCACAACAATGGCCAAAAATTCAAAAAAATTGCCAGAGCAGGAAATGTCATAATAGAGCAGAGCTAACCTTCGTCGTGTTCTTGAAAATCTCAAAACATACGCAAATCATTATGTTGTGGTATGAATGATATTTGTGTTTATTTTTGTTTAAGTTTTTGTAACTATTAAAGATTTCTAAAAGTTTTGCATTATTCTCCTCTTAAGATTAATGTAGGAAGTTGTTTCACTACCTTAGCTTCCTTACAGTTTAGGTACAACCTAAAATGTTGGAGATCCCCTGAACCCTCCCCTATGATCTTGAATCATAAAGGAATCCTTTTCCAAGGACTACCTACACACCCACTTCCAAATGGGATAAAAGTCACATGTATTTATCCTAAGATTTCAACCATTAAGGTGAGAACTTTCACTTTCCTAGGTGAATATAACATACAAATACTAGATGCAACCATTTATCACATAAATGAAAGGTATACACCTTGGGAATTCATAGCCTTGACAAAATAATTTTCCCAATGAAACCAAGGATGGGATTTATAAGGATATAAAGTATCATGCTATATTATGATATCCTTCTTGGAAAACCCAACATACCTAAACAACACCACATAAGAACCATCTAAGCTTAAAGGGACATAGAACAA